>PVKA01016529.1:0-25839 GCA_004027165.1 Ctenomys sociabilis
GGCCAATGCTTGACCAGATTGCTCTCTGTGAGAGCCTGAGAGAAAGTTTTCTCTTCATGTGACTCTCCCCAGGCACACTATAGAACTTCAATCTCTTTCCTCTGTGGCTCCACAATCTCCTTGCTCAGAAAATCTGGAGCTCACCTGAGTCTCATAATATTGCAGTACAGGTTCTCCTATGTCCTGAGTCTTCGCTGTCCTTGAAAGGCTAGGTCCAAAATGTTGGCTGGCCTTTTGGCTCTTCTATTTCTTCAACTCTCTATGGTTCAACAATTTCCTTGGTCAGAAGATCAGGGATTTCTGACCAAGCTTTCAGTTATCTCAGCAGAGAAGCTTTTATGTCCTGAGTCCTCAGTGACATTGCAGTGCATGTCAATATACTAGATCTCCTTTATATATACTAATATAGATATAGCCCATCTACATTTCTAGTACTTGTCTCCAAACTTCAGTTTAACATCCAGAAGGGATTAATGACATTGCACTGAATGGGAGCAATGGTCTGCATATCATGCTCCTTTAAATACAGTGTGGAACTATTATTTCTTAACAACCATGGATGCTGTATAGGTTAATCCATGTAGAATGTTAAGAGATAAAAATTGTCTGCCTTTGCAAAGAAAATTTGATAACAAATGGTATCCATAATATTTTGCATCACAATAATGATGACATTTTTAATATACCTATTTTTCCATTTGATCATAAAATAGCTCATTTTAGTCAATCATCTCTGTTTGATTAAGGACCATTTACCTAACTTGTTGACCTCTTATTGAATGTCACTAAAGAACTTGTGACGTTGTCTGAATTGTTCGATGTCCAGGCTTCTTTAATTATAGAGGCACATACATGGCATGCATATCAGATAATATTTTATTTAAGGCAGATATCTGAATCTGAAGGAAAAGTCTATCATCAAAAATAATGACTGTATTATCTTTGAGAAAACCTGTACATCTGGAGGTATGGATATATTTCACACACCGTGAAATTAATAACCATCACTTGCCATGGCCGTATGACAATGTTGTTTCTTATTTTTGATTGAACCAGAGAATTATGAAATCAGAAAAACTTATTGTCGTATTTTTAGAAAACTTAAATTTTTGAAAATAATTAATGTAAACATATCATAACAATATATTTTGAAAATTACTGCGGTGTCTCCCAAAAGGCTATGGACACCATTGTAGCAATGTGTGGATCAAAAAGACCTGGATAATTACCATTGCAGGCAACTACTCTCTTGTTCATCAGCCAGAGACTTATCCAATAATCTCCCTGAACCCTAAAGAAATTTTGTTTGATTATCTGAATACTTTTTATGACAAAAGAAAACAAGATCATCTCACTTATCACATTAGTTTGAACAATGAGAAATGAACGACAATGTGCATTACATTTATGAAACCAATTTTACCTCTAGTTTGACCAGCTGGAGAATTTGGTAGGTGCATCTCTGACAAATGTTTAAGAAATCCAAAAATGTGAAAAAATGAAAAATTTGTTGAACTCAAATAAAACAGCATTTTACGGAATAGACACTGAGATGAACCAATATGCACGACAAATCTGTTTATAATATTAGAGTGTACTCAAATATATTTTTATCAAACTGAATTATATTAATTCCTTTATAAACTTAGATATTTGTAACTATAAATGGATCATTCAGAGTTATCTGTAGATCAATTAGCAGAATCTGACATAAGAAGGATTTGAAAATAATAATTATTCATATTTAATGTATGCATTTATATTATATTCTGTGTTAAATCTACTGAAAAAATTTTGTTCGCCTTTCTTGTGGGTTCAAGCTTAGTTAGCTTCATATACTCTATCACTTCCTCAAACTTTTAACTCTCCTGGTTGAATCTTGCCCCTTCCTTACCTATCAGCTGTGGCATGGTTTCTGAGGTATCACTGAAACAGGACTGAGCATCAGTTTCTGGAATGGTGTAAACAACTCTTTCCAGGTCTGTGTCCATGATACAGCCAGACACCATGGTTTGGCACCAAGATAGGCCACTGTCTGGAGAGACACAAGCATACCCTAGACCACATGAGTAGTGAGTTGGGTCTCTTCCATTGTACAGTACAAAGATTTTTCCAAAGCTTTTTCTATCTTGTTTTACTTTACCTGATTGAATTGTCTGTCTGCTGCTGCAGTCCCATCCCTAGTGGCATTTAAAATTTCATTAGCATGTACTGCCATCTGAAGTGTGTTATGAGTCGTGAATTTTGGAGGGAAGGATTAACTTTTCTTCTTTTTGTCACTTAATTTTGAGCATATTGATTATGTTAACAATTCCTTGACCTTGGCATTATAAAAAATTCCCATGCTAAGGGAAATATGAAAACATTTACAAAAGGTTTGGAAGCATGCACTCATACAAGTCTGGTGATTATAAGTTGTAAGTACCAGCAGGCAGCTAAATGTAGCCATATTATACCACTTATTTGCATTTTTAAATATTAATTATTAAACAATTAATTTTGCTAACCTCTGTGTCATTGAAAATGTTCCCATTATCCTGCAATAAGCACGGAATAAAATACTGAAAAGACTCATTAAGTCCCTGGAAAATGGAGGCCAGAACAAAGGGTATTTCACACTTTGAAAGTGGTTCCCACCACGACTTTATGGCAGCTATTTTCATTTATTCATAAATTTTCAACTCAAAACTAAGCTGATTATTTGTGGCATCAAAGCCACCTTCACTGGTTAACATGTCTTTTGTAATGGTCAAGTTGTACGTGACATTGTGAGCATTCTCATCTGTGCTCAACTCAGAAAGACTTTCTTCCACAAGAAATAATTCCTCTAAATTAAATACTTTAGCTATTTAATCTCATAGGCCATAACTTGTCCTACAAGCTCTATAGCACTCGCGGTTAAAGGGAATATGGGGCTTCTTGAAATGGTAGACATCTCAACTTGTGATGCACCAAAATTTTTCTCAACTGAGAAAGATGTAGCTACTTTTGGTGCAGTTAATGTTATCCATAACAAAAGCAGATATTTGAGAATCAATAGTACATCAGTATTGCTCTAGTGAACTTCTTATTGCCCCATGTTTTACACCTGAGGAAATCAATATTGATAATATCAATATATTTCTCTTCCTTATTTCTTATGAGACTATTTTGCTATTTTGCTCTTATAAGCCCATTTCACTTGTGCACACCTTCTCAGAGATGTGTTTTCACCTATTATGATGAGATTCCCCATGTTTCAAGTCCCTGTTTCTGGCATTAATTGCCATGCACATCACAGCTCTTGAATCTTCAGAGGTGGAGTGATGAAGTATACAGCAAAATCAGAGCCAAATGCATAAAGCTTAGGTCAGGTTGAGCCTCCTTTTCTTTTGGGAGAGAAAGAAATGTCCAATGACTGCTGCATGCTTATTTAGACCCTCAGGAGGCTATCATCAATTGAAACATTTCTGATTAGCAACTGATTTGTTTGGCTTACCTCAGGCATCTCAAGTTCACAGAGTTGGAACCGCTTGTTCTCATGGACTGAATAAGGAACTCCATATTCTTGGATCTGGTTTTGCTTTAGCCACACACACATGTTCAACTTCAGCTGCTCTCCAAAGAGAATAGTATCATTCATGGAGTTGGACATTAACATAGGTTGAGTACCAAATATCACACAAAATTTACTGCCTTTAATCACACAGAATTCCACAATAGCACAGATACTAACACAAGCCAGGTATTGATCTAGAGATAACATATATTATATGTGACATCTGTATCTCCTTTAATGTTAGACAGCCATTCAACAGTAGTTTTGTAGAATCAAATTAAGTCTAACAATGTTTTCTGGTGATAGTGCTAAATATATGTAAGTTTGGGACAGCAAAATGCAAGAAGAAAAATTTATTTCACATTAAATTATGTGATATAACAATGAAAATGAAAGCATGGGAGATTAATAGAAAAATTGTATAAGTAAGAGAGAAAAACTGGATGGAAACAGGTGATAATAAATGGAGAAGACCAGAACTTACCTAAAATGTGATAGAAAACATTAAAGGGAGTGAAATTAAAAATGGAAGGATGACTGAAAAGCTAAGACAGCAATAAAACAAAAAATAAGTAAAAATTAATCAGAAGAAGCAAGCAAAGAGGAAAAAGAATTCACCTATTCGTTATAATCTTTTGAAGTGGAAAAGGGAAAGTGCAAGAAAAATGTGCGCATTCATAAAAGAAAATAGAGAAAATAAAAATAGAGTAAACAATAAGAAAAAGTTAAAAAAAAATCTTTATCTATTACCTTAGATTCATGATCTGCAATACTAGTACAGTGCTGAAAGAAAAATGTGTCTCTTCTTACGCTGATAGATAAAGGCAGTTATCATTCCCCAGATATGTACTGAGAGCATCCATGAGAAGAGAGTAGAACTAAAGTACCAGTATTTTTATATCCCTCATAACACAGGCTAAATCTACTTTCTGGCCATCAGAGTTCATGATCTGTGCTCTTTGTGCCAAAACTCTAAAGAGATCGTTTTTGAACCTGCTACTTGGCTTCCATTTATCTCCTATTGATATTCATCATTCATTTACTTTACAATATAAAGAGACTAGGAGTGAAGCCAATTGGCTAAACTTGGTTGCAGCTTCAAACATTTAATATTTCTCAAAATTGGTATCCCACTAAACACTGTCTCTAGAAGAATGATAGATGCCATTACTAGTACGTCGACCTCTTCAGCTGTTGTGTGTAGGAATCTGGGAGCAGAGTTCCATGAATATCACAGCTGCTATTGAACTGCCATGTTCCACTGCATTATTTCTATATGAGGAAATATTTTTCCTTTCACTTTCTCTTTCCAGCTCTGGTAATCCTATTGTGTCTGCACATCTGTAGAAAATGTGCAAATGGTCCTTTTTCTCTTATGTAATCTACCTATCTATCTATATCATCTTTGTATGTCAGATCCTTATGGCCTCAAAGTAGTTAGTTTTGTTTTGTTTCTTCTCCAAGTTGTTTTCCATAGTCTAGATGCTGAGTCTCAGAGACTTGTAGTTGTAATGACCACTCAAACAATTTTTTTCTGCTGAGGTAGTGATCAGTTTTTGTTCTTTATTCTTTTATGTAAATCCATGTTTATCAGTAGATTGGCTGGTGTCTGTGATCACTTAAAATTTGTGTATAGCTAAACATTAAATAGAAGAGACAAATAATATGACTAGTGTGGTACAGGAAGTTCAGAAGTCTCTGAAGCTAAGATGACTTCTCTGGATTGTCCAATGTTATGGTTTGTGTCTAGTTGTCCCCGCAAAGCCTCATATAGTCATGGGGTGGAAATTTCTTGAGCTTGTGATTAACTCATGATCCACTGGGACTATGTGTGATCCAAGGCTGGGATTATGGGTGTGAGTACTACATCCCACGCTGGGGTGGAGAGCCTGAATGGAATAAAACAGAGAGAAAGATAGACTTTCTTTAGCGATTGTTCTTTGTTATCATTGTTGCTGTTAGGCTGCCATGAACTGCTGCTCTCTCCCATGTGCCTCTCTGCCATAGAGCCAGCTGAATACAGACTGAAACCTCCAGTAACTGTGACTGTGAGCTAAACAAAACTTTCCTTCCTTCATTTTGGGTGTTGCGTATTTGTCCCAGCAACGAGAGAAGAGTAACTAATACACCCATATTCTTTTCTGAAAAATTGAAAGGATAGCTGAGGTAAAGATGAGAAAATTAGCAGGACTTTGAGAATCCAGAAAAAGACCTTTAGAGACAGCAAATTTTGCTAATTATGAGAGCTTTCATAATCTCTGAGTTTGGCATTATATTTTTGTGAAATATAAGGTAAGTCACATATCTTCAGCTGAAACCTTATCTTGTCTTCAGAGGCTATGAATCCAGAAATCACTGAGATCAGCAATTTAACACAGTCCCAAACAAGTCCTCCTTTTTATTTTTGTAACTGGAATGTTTAAAATATTTCATGAGTTTGGATAGGTTGGTCCATTTACAGATTCAGTGTAGGAGAGAAAACATGGAGAAAACAAAAAGACTTAAGCATATTAATATAGTCAATCCTGTGTGGAATCCAAAATAGTCTAATGGCAGAAGACTGAATCACAGGTTAGGATATTTCCCCTCTCCATGACCACATGTCCTTTATAACACCCACCATAATGTTTTATGACATGAGTATAGACAAGCATACCATAATTCCCCATTTATTAACTACACAGGGACATACTACTTTCCTGCTTAGTTCTTCTTTTACAGGACTTGAACACAAGGCATGCTCATGGATTTGTCTTTGTACCAAGGAAGATCTGATTCAATATGTATACATGTTGTAAGTGGATTTAAATAGTTTAAAGTAAAAGCACAGAGGTCTAATCATGCTTGTGGGAGATGAATATGCTCCCCATTTTATTTATTCATTTTAATCAATAGTTGTATTCTTTTTCCTTAGAAAATGCCCTTTATTGAATATGACTTTGCTCACAACTGTCATCTGTGTTGAGGGCCCATCCATATTAAACTGCATATTTATGGCTATCTTAGTTATCTGCAATATTTCTCCCTCTCAAGAACAATCCTTAACTGAGTTTAGGGGAGAACCGACATAGTTTACCTTTAATTGCTTCAAACTCAAAATGGCCAGTGTATGGCAAATGACAAAAGGGCCCCTCTTTAAAGAGCTAATCTAATGGGCATCTAATAGAAGTTTTTTATATTTTAACAGTTATCAACTCCATTTTTGAGATTGATCTTGTGGATACAAGTAGAAGGACTATAGAACATTTACTATTAGTAACATCTGTATCATCACTTGAAATCTGACAAACTCCAGGTAAGAATACACAAATTTCTTTAGAAATTAGAGCATGTATGATCAGATCATGAAAACTAAAATGAAAACTCAGGTGGGTGAATGAGACAGGACATTCAACATGACCAGAATAGTCACATGAAGAGAAAACTTTCTCTCAAGCTCTCACAGAGAACAAACTGGTCAAGCATTGGCCGTGACTCATCCACATGGATGTCAGAGACAAAGGAACTACAGAATAATGTACAGGACTACAAGATAAACCCTGAGAGGACTTCACTGACCACATAGAAAATATAAAGTTCATGTGTTGGTATATAAGTCTTGATCTATCTAGGTCTTACCCATGCAGCAGAAAAGTATAAAAATGAAGTATACATCATGAGCCCATAATATTAAGCTGAGCTCTAAATGGCTATGGTCGACAACTTCTTCAGATAACTCACTATCATTGTAGAATGCTGGACTGTGTTGGATTGTGTTGTTGAGTTCAAGCATCTAAATTATTTGAATGACAATGGAGTGCCCACCTTTGACAGGGGTAGACAAAGGAAGGGGTATAGAAAGAAAAAATCATGATGTGTGTATATACACAGTAGAGTTGCGATAGATAACACTGTGCTTCTACATAATCCTATGAGAGGCAAGATTTGTAGTAATGGTGGTTGGACAGGATATTATGTCAGCTTCTAGTACTATGGTCATCAACTAGGAAAATAATTATTGAATTTTCGATATAATTCAGGTATAAAAAATAAGATAAGTAAGCAGCTACACTCTTAATTCACTGATAAGAGATATCTGCTGAAATAATACCTGTAAATATAATATCATGTATGCACCTTGTACAATAACAAAACGTTATGAAAACAGTTTGCAATGTATTAATTTATCGAATCTGTCTTGTTAAGGTGTCTTGAAACTGTCTGATTGACATTTGTAGTTCAATAAAATAAAATAAAAAATAAATAAATAAATAAAACAGAATAGTGATAGCAACACACTGGCTCTTAAATCCCTTTACTGATAGATTCTGACAATTTGTCATAAGTTATTTTGTTAAATTTTATAGATATTGTTGAAATGTATTCTTTTATTTTTTATCTTATTTTTATTTTTATTTTTTATATATCTGGCATAGGGTCTCACCATGCAGCTCAGATTTGTGGTGATCCTCCGGTTTTCAGCCTCTCAGCACATTATAGGCTTTTGCCACCATGTCTGGTCCCAGTCACTGGCTCACTACACAGTGAGTAAGGGTTGCAACATAGCATGTGTTGTCTGGATTGAACCCCAGTCCATGAGCTTGCATGAGCAGGGGCTTAGTCTGCTGAGCTATCTTACCAGCCCTGAAATTTATAATTGTTTTTTCAGTACCGAAGATTGAACTGAGGAACCTGTGCTTACCAGGCAAGCATTTATTTACTGAGCTATCTCCCTGGCCCTTTTTTTCTGCAATTTATTCTTAATGACCCATAATAGTTGGATTTGGTTTGCCAGATGGGTTAACAATCTGAGTCCATTTTTATATGTCAATTATTATTATTGCTTTTTTATACATCTTTTGGTTTTATTTTTCTGCTGGATGTTCAAGATCGAGGTAAAATAAAACCTGTTTTAATAAAAAGTATCTTCTTGCTCTCTATGACTATCAGATAAGTTTCCTAAGACATTCCATTAGAACCATGTAAAATGCTTCTGTGTCCTCAGTCAGTTTTTCCACCAGGCTAGGTCATTTCCTCACTTGGTTCTATTGCTCTCTTTCTTTTTTTTAATAATTTTATTGAGAAACAAATAGACAGTTTTAAAATCAATTAGTAGAACAGTTTCAATAATTATTGCATTGCATATTGTTGTCTTAGTGGTTATTCATTGTACAAGACTCAGACATGATATCCTGTCCACAAACAGTATTGGAACAAATCCTTCTATTCATTGAAATAAGAGAAAGTAGTTGTGTATCTATCCTACTATTTTCAATATGCAGATACAAAATGGTCGTTCATTTTAACTTAAGGGTCATTTGTTTTTTTTGCTATACTGTTTTCTATGAAAACCTGGAAGTATTTTTCCTTTAGAGACACCCTGTAGGCACACTACTGCACACTGTTGATTCTCCTCTACTAGTACCAGCAATTTTTCTTATAAGGAGTTTGGTTAACTTACCAAATTGGAGGGTTTTGTAGGAAAAAGTTCCGTCATGCACTGGATTTTTGTTGATCTTGGAGAGCTGGGGCTGAATATTGACTGTCCTTTTAGCCTTATTACCATTTTAGATTTGACATCTAAACTTTAGTTGAACACATAGAGAAAGTCATGAGTATTGTAGCAGTGTGTTGTAACTCATAATTTTATCTGAAATGAAAGTGTAGTGATACATACATAACATGTATATCATAAAAGCTTTTACGAAGGGATTATTTTACAGATGGTGTCATGCTGCTTTTCACATACACCTCTTATAAATGTTTTATTACACATACCTGCTACACAAGAAAAAGGCAGATATTGGTGTGTAAAAGATAAAATTTATCATGATAATCAATCTTAGCAATATAATTTAGAGAACCTGTGCATCCAAAAGGCATGAATGTATTTAATACATAATGAAATTATCAATAAACAATATTATAGCTATATGAATATATAATTTTTTACTTTATTTTCTTTAGTTAAGATAGATATAAAGCTATTTTGTCTTAACTCATTGAGAAGAAAGAATTGTACTAATATTGTTTAGGCAAGATATTATGTCTGCATCTTGTCCTCTGAGTGACTACATGAAGACAAAAAATATACAGTGCATTAATTATTGTAACTGCCCTCTTAACGTGTTTTGAAACTCTTTTCTATTTTTATGTTTTTTTCTCATTAAAATGCATAAAATTACAGCTATATGAAACCTTTGACTCTTAATTTAATTTTGTTTCAAAAGCATCTTTTAAGGAAAAAATTATTTTATTTTATTAATTTATTTTTTATTTTTATGTTTGTAGCGTGTTTTGAGGTTTTTTTGGTGGAACCAGGGATTGATTGAACTCAGGCTCTTGTGCTGGCCAGGGAAGCACTTATTTTACTTATCTATTTCCCCTGCTTCAAAATATTATTTTATTCATAGAAAATAACATCTTGACAGAAACCAACGAAAACATATCATAATAATATGTTTTCTATCCTTTATTGCAGGATTTCTCCCATAATTCTCTGAAAATAAGGTTTCCTAAGAAATTAAAACTTAAAAATGAGGTATTCTTACTGAATGAACAATGCATTTCCACTCTGCTGCTTCTCTCTTTATCCAAGGAGATCCTGTCCAGCTTTCTTTCCAAGCCTATGGAGTACCTGTTTAAATATATTTACAAGTTTTGATGATGTATCAGAACTTGTTCATAACAATCAACACATTATTTCTGATTGATGATGTTCAAATAATGGCACAGACAGCAAGCATAACATTTAATTTTTATTTCTTTTTTTAAAAACAATGAAAATATATTAGAAATAATATAGAATTTTACTAAACAATATAATAGAAATTCAATAATTGCTCGATCCCACCCCACGCCTGCCCAGCCTGAGCAACCGGCCTGAGATAGCATGGCCCACCTTGGCAGCCTCCTCGTTTATGTCCCCACATCTGCCGACGAGTGGGAATTTGCACAACTCGCCCGGTTTCCCAGATCAGTGAGTGTGTAGTGAGTCAGAGGGAGTCTTTGGCATCTTCCTTGCATGCTACTCAGATACCCGCCCAAAAGCCCTCCAAGTGAGGGAACCACCTGATATCTCAGGGCCTACTCATCAGCAATGCCCTGGATCCCCTACCCCAAAGCTCGCCGAGCGAGTGGGAGTTTCCCCAACTCCCTGGGCATCAAAGTTCGATGAGTGTGTGGTGAGTCTGAGGGAGAGACTTTGGCTTCTCCCTGCATATTCTGCACCATGCAGAGCCTCAGTCCACAAGTCATCCTAGCCAGAGACCTGCATGAGACACCCCAGACAGACTGACACGGCAACTCACCGTAGCCACTGACCCCAAACCCACCACGGGAGCAAAAAATTTTGATGACTCTCTTGGCCCTTGACCCATCCACGCCTGGGCTGGTGAGTGTGAGGGAGAGCTTCTGCTCCCCTAACAAGTGACCCAACAGAGTGGAATCACAGGAGCTGTAGAAAAAAAGAACTGAACACAACAGCTAGATCCAGGACAGGCATAACTGGTTAATCTCAAACTTAATAGACTGGCACCCAAATATCATTACGCACTAAGGCTACAGCTGCACCAAAGCCCTACACCAAAGGTCAGAGGTCAGTGCTATACAAAATGACAAAGACAAGGAGAAAAATGCAATCTCACGTCTTGAGTCTACCAATAAATGCAGAGGACACTAGCTTAGCTAAAATGAATGAATTAACAGAGACACAAGCAAAGGAACAGCACCAGAAAAGTATAGAGGAACTCACACAAGAATTAATGCCTGAAATAAAAGAGAAATATTTGAACACATTGCATCTGAAATAAAGAATCAAATCAAGAGATATCTGGGGGAAACCCAATGCTCACTCAGAACAAGTGCATAGAAAACTATTCCAGTTGAAATCTATGAATTAACAGCGTTAGAAGCAAACAAACAACAACAGAAATGTCATGAGAAACTCAGCAGAAATAATTCTGAAATCACAAAAGAATTCTTTGAAATCATACCACCAAAACACAAAAACAATTATGGAAATATATGGAGGAAACCCAATTTGGAACAAACTCTGCAGAAAAATAATTAATAGCTACCTCTAAGGAAGGCATGGATAAAAAAATAGAAGAGATCAAAAATATGATGGAATCCTTCAATGAGCAATACAGAAAAGCAATAGAACACATGAAGCAGAGTCAAAGAGATATAGAACAACTAAAAATATGAATCATGAGTCTACAAAACTGTTTGAGTGAAAGCAAAGACAGAGTTTCAGATCTTGAAGATGCTGGTGCAGTTAGTGAAAAGGTGAGAAAGGATCTCTTAAAAAAAACTAGAATGCAGGAGAAAATAATCCATCACATGCAACATGAAGCCAGGATGAACAATGTGAGATTAATTGGCATAAATGAGAATGAACGAGTCAGTACAAATGATAAAAAAAGAATATGGGCAGAAGTAATTGCAGAAAACTTCCCAAATATGAGGAAACAATTCTGGAAACCAAAGCATAGAGAACACAAAATAACTTCAACCCAAGTAAAAGCACACCAAGACAAATAATACTCAAGATCCTAGAAATCCAACACAAGAATAATATGCTGTATACAAGAAACATACTTAATTCAAAAGGACATCCATAGGCTCAAAGCAAAAGGATGGAAAAAATACTACATGCCCCAACACCTCATAAAAATGCAGGAGTAGCAATTCTGTTCTCAGACAGTCTCAACTTCAAACCAAGAATGGTTAAACAACACGAACAAGGGCACTATATATTGGACAGGGGAAAAATTAAAGAGCAAGAGGTAACAATCATGAATATCTATGCACCAAACACAGGAGCACCAAACTATGTAAGACAAATCTTAATGGACATGAAAAACCTACTATCTAAGATGACAATCTTAGCAGGAGACCTTAACACCCCCTTATCTCAAAAAGATAAGTCAACCAGACAAAAGATTAGTAAAGAAGTATCAGAACTGAAGCAGATCTTGGAACAAATGGACCTGGTGGACATATACAGAGTGTTCCAACCAACCAAAGCCGAATAGACATTTTTTTTTCAGCTGTACATGGGTCATTTTCCAAAATAGATCACATAGTCCATATGCCATGCTTAAGGATATGCAAGAAAACAGAAAATATCCCATGCATATTATCTGACCATGGTGAAATGAAACTGGAACTAAACTACAAAAGAAAACAAAAAACTGCTAAATTCATGGAAACTAAACAACACCCTACTCAGCAATCAATGGTGCACAGAAGAAATTATATAAGAAATCCAATAATATCTACAACTCAATCAAAATTCAAGGACAACTTTCCGGAATTTATGGGATGTGAAGAAAACAGTTCTTAAAAGGAAAATCACAGCTATGGACTCACACATTAGGAAAACAGATCGGAAACAAACAAACACCCTAATGTTTCACCTCCGACATCTACAAAAAGAAAAGCAAATGAAACCCAGAGCACACATAGGGGAAGAAAATATAAAAATTAGAGCAGAAATTAATTCAATTGAGATGAACAAAGCAGTTCAAAGAATGCACATATCAAAAAAGTGGTTCTTTGAAAGACTAAATAAAGTTGATAAGCCTCTAGCCCACTTCATCAAAAAGAGAAAGAAAAAATTCAAATAGAAGCAATAACAAAGAAAAAGGGTGAAATCACCACAGACCCAGTGGAAATCCAGATGATTGTCTATAGTTACTTTGAGAATCTTTGCGCTCACAGAATAGAAGACACAGATGAAATGTACAGATCCCTCAAAGGGTACAAATTACCAAAATTGAACAAAGAAGATACAACAACTCTCAATAAGCCAATAACAGCCAATGAAATACAACACGTAATGAAAAGCTTACCAACAAAGAAAAGTCCAGGTCCTGATGGACTCACAGCTGAATTCTTCAGGAAATTTATAGAAGATATAATCCCCACACTCCTCAAACTTGTCAATGAAGTTGAAAAGGAAGCAGTCACCCTGAAACCATTGCTGGAGGCAAGTATAATACTGATTCCAAAACCAGGGAAAGACAGAGCCAAAAAGGAGAATTACAGGCCAAGCTCCCTCATGAAAATAGATAGAAGAATACTCATCAAAATCCTGGCAAACAGAACACAGCAAATCATCAAGAAGATCATACACCATGACCAGGTAGCATTCATCCCAGGGATGCAAAGATGGTTCAATATTCAAAAATCTATAAATGTAATACACTATATTAATAGACTGAAATCTAAAAACCACAAGATCATCTCAACTGATGCAGAGAAAGCCTTTGACAAAGTCCAACACTCATTCATGTTCAAAGTCCTACAGAAAACCGGAATAGATGAACTCTACCTTCACTTGTTAAAAGCCATCTATGGCAATGCAAAAACTAATATAATCCTAAATGGGGAAAAACTGAATTATTTTACTGTTAAATCAATTACAAAACAAGGATGTCTTCTATCACCCCTCCTATTCAATATAGTTTTGGAATAATTGGCAATAGCCATTAGAAAAGAGAGAAAAATCAAAGGAATAAGAAGAGGTAAAGAAGAAGTTAAATTATCACTATTTGCACATGACATGATACTTTACTTGGAAGACCCCAAAAATTCCACCAAGAAAATACTAGAACTTACACAGAAATTCAGTAGCATAGCAGGATACAAAGTCAAAACTCAAAAGTCAATACCATTCCTTTACACAGATACCAAGCACACTGAAAGGGAAACTATAGAAACAATACCTTTTAAAATAGCATGACAGAAGCCGGGCGTGGTGGCGCACGCCTGTAATCCCAGCACTCGGGAGGCTGAGGCAGGAGGATTGGTATGAGTTCAAGACCAGCCTGAGCTACAAAGTGAGCTTAAGGCCAGCCTGAACTGCATAGTGAGACCCTGTCTCAAAAAAAGACAAAAAAAAAAAAATAAATAAATAAAATAAAATAGCATGACAGAAAATGAAATAACATGGAATTCACTTAACCAAGGAAGGTAAAGATCATTTCACAGAAAATTACAACACCCTAAGAAAAGAGATTATAGAGGATTTCAGAAAATCAAAAGTACTCCTGGATAGGAAGATCCAATATCATGAAGATGGCCATATTCCCAAAAGTGATACACAGATTTAATGCAATCCCCATCAAATTGCCAACAACATACCTCCCATACCTAAAGAAATTGTTCCTAAAAATTATTTGGAACCAGAAAAGACCTAGCATAGGAAAGGCAATTCTGGCCAATAAAGAGAAGGCAGTAGGCATCACAATTCCTGACTTGAAATTATACTACAAAGCCACTGTGATAAAATCAACATGGTTTTGACAATGAAATAGACCTGAGAATCAATGGAATAGATTAGAAGATTCACAGGCATCTACAAGCACACTCAGCCATCTTATCTTTGACAAAGGGGCCAAACAAGCTCACTGGAAGAAAGATAGCCTCTTTATCAAATGGTGCTGAAAAACTTGGCTTTCTACATGCTGAAACAAAAATTGACCCAGCTCTATCACCATGCACTAAGCTGAACTCAAAATGGATTAAAGATCTAAACATTAAAACAGAAATGCTCAATCTCCCGGAAGAGAAAGTGGGAGGAACTCTTGAAGACATAGGGGTAGGACAAGAGTTCATGAACAAACATATATTTGCACAGGGAACACTTGAAAGAATCATCAGCTGGGATCAACTCTTCTTGAGGAGTTTCTGTACCTTAAAAGAGATTTTCATCAAAGTGAAAAGACAACCCACAAATTTTGAAAAAATCCTAATTAATTAGCAATCAGACAAAGGTCTGCTGTCTAGAATATATAAAGAACTGAGATATATTAGGGCCCTCAAATTTAAAGGCCCAATTCAGAAATGGGCATCTGAGATTAATACATACTTCTCAGAGGACAAAATTAAACAAGCGAAAAAATGCTCCACGACAAAATGCTCCACATCGCTAGCCTTCCATGCAATGCAAATAAAACAACAGTGAGATACCATCTCATTCTAGAAAGAATAGCTATCATAAGGAAATCAAACAACAACAAATGTTGAAGAAGTTGTGGGGAAATGGAACACTTCTCCACTGCTGGTAGGAATTTCTACTGGTAAAACCATTGTGGAGATCAGTTTCTACTCCTCAAAAGAGTAGAACTGGAAATTCCATTCAAGCTGGCTATCCCCTTACTGAGAATTTTCCGAGAGGAACTGAAAACATTATATCATATTGATATATGTGTACCTTTGTTTATTGCAGCACAATTTGTGATAGGAAAATATTGGAAGCAACCAAGATGTCCATCACGTGAGGAATGGTTGAAAAAGATGTAGTATTTCTATATATTTTAGTATTACTCACCTATAAAGGATGATAAATTTGAAGCATTTATACTGAAATAGATGCCACTTGAACATATACTCGTAAGTGACATAAACCAACTACACATGTGCAAATATCGTACTGTCTCCATAATATAAGAAGTCCAAAGGAGAAATACAAATAGAAATGTACAAATAAAGAAAATTGATTCAGATAGTTAGGGCAAACTGAACGGCATATGATGCAGGGTACTAATCAGCTTTTCTTCTGGATGGTTATCAACCTGAGTTCACAGATCAAAATTGGAGAAATAGAAGAGCCATAAGGCTAGCCAACATTTTGGCCCTAGACTGTCAAGGTGAGCGATAACTCAGGACATAGGTGAACCTGTACTGTAACATCATGAAACTCAGTTGAGCTCCAAATTTTCTGATCAAGATTATGGAGCCACAGAGGAAAGACATTGATGTTCTGTAGTGTGCCTGGGGAGAGTCACATGGAGAGAAAACTTTCTCTCAGGCTCTCACAAAGAGCAAACTGGTCAATCATTGGCCGTGACTCATCCACATGGATGCCACAGACAAAGGATCTACAGAGTAAGGTACAGTATTACAAGATAAACCCCTAGGAGACTTCAATGACATCATCAGAAACAAAGGTACATTTTTTGGTGTATAGGTCTTGCTCTATCTTGGTCTTAACCATCCAGCAGAAAAGTATAAATTGAGGTATACAATGCGGGGCCATAATATGTTGAGCTGAAAATGGCTATAGTCAACCATTTCTTCAGATAACTCACTATTATTGTGGAATGCTGGACTATGTTAGATTGTGTCACCAATTTCAGGCACCTAACTTCGTTTAATGATAATTGAGTGCCCATTTTTGACAGGTCTAGACAACAAAAAGGGGGTATACAAAGAAAGAATCATGATGTGTGTGCATAAACAGTACAGTTATGATAAATATGCCATGATTGTGTGTAATTCTATGAGAAGCAATATTTGCACTAATAGTGGTTGGACAAGATATTATGTCGACTTCTAGTACTATGAACCACCAATAGGAAAATAAAATGATAGAAAGCATTAATTATTGAATCTGTGATATAATTCAGCTATAAAAATATGATAAGTAAACAGCTACACTCTCTTAATTCACATCTGCTATAATAATGTGTGTAAATATAATATCATGTATGCACCTTGTATGATACCAATACATTGTGAAAAGTTTGCAATGTATTAATTTATTGAATCTGTCCTGTTAATTTGTCTTGAAACTGTCTCATTGCTATTTGTTGTTCAGTAAAATAAATAAAAAATAAAAAAGGACATAAGTATAAGTGTTGCTGACGTAACCATCCTGAGTGTTAGGTTCTAGCATCATGTGACATTGTGTGTACTTGCTAATCCTGTAAGACAGGAAACACCATTCTCTCTCTCTCTCTCTCTCTCTCTCTCTCTCTTGTCTTTTTGAGACAGGGGCTCTCTATTCATTTCAGGCTGGCCTTAAGCTCAGTTAGTAGCTCACGCTGGTCTTGAACGCACAACCATCCTTCTGCCTCAGCCTCCCAAGTGCTAGGATTACGGGTATGTGCCACAACACCCAGCCGGAAACACTATTTTCATTTCACAAGGCAGACAGCAGGGATGCAACCGGCTTCCCTCAGTAAGTGAATTGCTCAGCATGAACGTGCAGAACAGGACTGCACCTGGTGTCATCTACTGCCAGGGCTCACAGCCATCCTGGTACACACTTTTGCAGAAGATACCAAATCCTGAACCATGGCAACAAACAGAAACAACTTTTGCTGGAACTTGACATTATCTGCATGGCTCATGATGCATGTGGGAAGGACATTTGTGCCAACTGAGGGAGCATAAAAGATTAAGGGAGTTATAACTTCTCCACGCTCTTAGACTCATAAACTGTCACACTAGTGGACTGTGATAAGTTACCTGTGAATCATACTACCTAGAGCAATGACAAAGTAATCTGAAAAAAGGACATACACAGAGATAAGTCAAAATGAAAATCCATATAATAGTAAAGTTATCCTCAGAGAGCCAGAGAAGAGAAAAAAGAGGGAAGTGAATTATAGAAAATGAACAGAAAAGAAAAATAAAATAGAATACTTACTTTTTATCATATCCATGGTTACACTAAATTTAAATACTCTAAATACACCAAATAAAAGACAGAGATTGTCAGAATGGTTTTTAAAAACAATGGCCCAGCCACATGCAAAGATATTATGTAAACTGAAAAAAAAATCCTTCAATGAAATAAAAAGGAATTCAACAATTGTTGTTATATTGTATATTGTTGTCTTCAAATTAGTTATTCAGATTATCAGATAGACACATGCAAGATTCTTGAAAATATTGTAGAAACTTAGGAAAATATATTGAAGCATTAAATTCATATTTTAATAGTCATGAAGTAATCAGCAGTACAGACATATCCAAGCTATTCTCTCTCTCTCACTCTCTCTCTGTCCCTCTCTCTCTGTCTCTCTCTCTCTCTCTCTCTCTCTCTCTCTCTCTCTCTCTCTGTGTGTGTGTGTGTGTGTGTGTGTAGTTTCTTACCGTTGAGCAATTTCTTTCCTTTTAAGAGTGTGTATTGTACTTTTCAGGTCCTTACATTAGTGAAAGTGTAATGCCTACACATGTGGGTCTCATTTATTTTACTTATAAATCTTGTCTCTAATTGCATCCATTACCTATAAATGCCTCAAGTTCATCATTTATATAGTTGACTACTGGTCCATTATATAAAATTAGGTAATTTTTATCCATTCTTCAGTTGATGAGTAGTGGATATTTGAGTTGTTTTCAAGATTTAGCTGTGTCAAATTGTATTGCTATGGGTTTGCACATATTGCTGTAGTATGGTGTTTTCATTTGTTCTGGAAAAATATTCAGGAAGGGAATAGCTGGCTTGAATGGAAACTCTACTCCTAGTTTTTTGAGGAATCTCCACACTAATTTCCATACTGGTTTTAGAAGTTCATAGTCCCTCCATTAGTGCTTAAGTGTTCTGTTTTCCCCACTACTTGTCCAACACTTGTTATTGGTTGGCTTCTTGATGAAAGCCATTTTTTCTGGGGTGAGAATGAATCTAAGTGTTGTTTTCATTTTCATTTCTGAAATGTCCAATGATGTTGAGCATTGTTTCATATATTCATTTGTCATTTGTATATGTATGTCTTTGTCTTCAAAGTGTATATTCATCTCTGATGCCCATTTTGATTAGTTCTCTTGTAATTTTCCTGTAACATTGTTGCTTTGAAGTTGACATTGTCAGCAAACAGAATAGGGATCCTGCTTTTCTCTTAGTTTCTGTCACAGACAGCATTATTTTCTATCATTTGTCTTTCAGTCTATGAATTTCCTTTTGGTTTAAATGTGTTTCTTATATACAGTATATTTTTTTGGATCTTCTGTCTTGATCCACTATACCAGTCTGTTCCCTATGCTGTAGAATTGAAACCATTTACATTGATAGCTATAAATGATATGTATTTGCTCAAATTTGTCATGTTTCTTTCCTTCTGTAGGTTCCCTACTTTTCCTCTCTGTCTAATTTAAGTATTATATTTATTAAACAAATAATTTTGATCACCTGGAAACCTTATGTTAGAAGCATGACTTTAATTGAGATCATATTAACATTTTTATTAATTTTATTGAGAAACAAATAGCAATGAGACAGTTTCAAAACTGATTAGTAGGACAGTTTCAATGAATAATACATTTCATACTTTTGTCTTTATAGTTGTTATTTCTAGTAAAAGAGGCAGCCATGATACCCTGTCCAAACACCATTAGTACAAATCTTTCTTCTCATTAAATTAAGAGAAGAAAGTTGTATATCTATCCTAACTATTTTGTATATACAGATGCAAAGCCAGGTTAAGTTATAGCCAAATGTTTTTAAAATGAAAAAAGGCAAAACCAAAAAAGAATTGTGAGCTCAAATAAACAAGTTGCATTCATATTGGACAGACAAACACACATAATGTTTATAAAACAAAAGTTCACTCATATGGCCCTAGCCTTTCAAGGCCAGCGAAGACTCAGGACATCGGAGAAGCCGTACTGCAACATCATGAAACTCAGGTGAGCTCCAAATTTTCTGAACAAGGAGATTATGGAGCCACAGAGGAAAGAGACTGTAGTTCTACCGTGTGCCTGGGGAGAGTCACAGGAAGAGAAAACTTTCTCTCAAGCTCTCACAGAGAACAAACTGGTCAAGCATTGGCCGTGACTCATCCACATGGATGACACAGACAAAGGATCTACAGAATAATGTACAGGACTACAAGATAAACCCTGAGAGGACTTTACTGACCACATAAGAAATATAAAGTTTATGTGTTGGTATATAAGTCTTGATCTATCTAGGTTTTAACCATCCAGCAGAAAAGAATAAAAATGAAGTATACATCGTGGGGCCATAATATTAAGCTGAGCTGTAAATGGCTATGGTCGATAACTTCTTTGAATAACTCACTATTATTGTGGAATGCTGGACTGTGTTGGACTGTGGTTTCGAGTTCAAGCGCCTAAGTTAGTTGAATGACAATGGAGTGCCCACCTTTGACAGGTGTAGACAAAGGAAGAGGTATAGAAAGTAAAAATCATGATATGTGTGTATATACACAGTACAGTTGGGATAGATAACACTGTGCTTCTACATAATCCTATGAGAGGCAAGATTTGTAGTAATGGTGGTTGGACAGGATATTATGTCAGCTTCTAGTACTATGGTCATCAACTAGGAAAATAATTATTTAATTTTTGATATAATTCAGGTATGAAAAATAAGATAAGTAAGCAGCTACCTCTTAATTCACTGATAAGAGACATCTGCTAAAATAATATCTATAAATATAGGGCTGGGGAGATGGCTCAGTGGGATAAGTGCTTCCCTGGCAAGCACAAGGACCTGAGTTCAATTCCTGGTTCCACAAAAAAAAGAGAAAAAAAATAATATCTATAAATATAATATCATGTATGCACCTTGTACAATACCAAAATATTATGAAAACAGTTTGCAATGTATTAATTTATTGAATCTGTCTTGTTAAGGTGTCTTGTAACAGTATGATTGGTATTTGTACTTCAATAAGATTAAAAACAAATAAATTTAAAAAATATAGTTCACCAGATTGACTTCTGAAAAATAACTTATAAGTTTTTCAGTTTGCAATTATAAGGAAACTAGTCAGTACTTTTTTTGTAGGTCATTTAACAGAGATTTATTACAATAACTATGACAAGTACAAATTTTTGACTCAAATAATATTTTTTCTGTATTGTTGCCTTTATAATATTGTCAACTTCATGTTTTCTTTGTTTAGTCTTCACTTAGTCAGCCTTACATCTTCTTTTATGTACTCAACCCTTCTTTTTATAAAATATGTTTTTGAGATAACTCATTGTAAGAATTAACATAACAAAGATGTGTGTAAATAAATTTTAAAGTTTTAGGCAGGTCAGAAACTAATGGCAACTTTAGATAGAGGTGCTGGGCTCACTTTAAACATTATAATTTTTGACATTCTTTTAATCACCAAAATGAAACATTGTACAAAATTAAAGTCTGATTGTGAGGCTTTCTCCTGCTTGTGTCGTGGCCACACCTCAACCTCTGGTTGCATGTGTGCCCAGAAGGATTTGATAATAATTTTTAATCTGTACTCTTAAAAGACTATTGAAAGACGAAAATTTCATCCACTGGTATCTGTGTTATGTGTTGTTATAGTGACAGGCATACCTTCTCATAGCCAAACAATTCCACAACTAGGCACCAGAGCTATCAATATGTTATGATGTAGGCTAAGAGACCATGTGCGTATGGGTCGGTGCAGACATAGGTTGGTGGAGCCCTACTTGAAGGACATCAATGTATCTTGAATTTCAGAGGCAACCCATGCCACCTCACATTTGGTAGTAAAGTGTTCTCCAGAAAAGTTCCAGGTGCCCTAAAGCAGCTCAGCCCTAAAGCTTTGCTATCACTGGTGGTCCCCCAAACCTATCTTGCTACCCTGCCTAGAAGTCTATGAAAGGAGGTAGGAGGAGCATTAAAGGACATTTCCTCCTTATTGTTATAGTTGCCATTAAAAAAATATATATATATAGATGTCTAAATTCATTCATGTGCATATTTTTGCTGAGCCTTTCAGATAAAATTCATTTCTCCCCAAACACCTCTGACAATGGTGACTGACTCTTTTATAAAGACCACACCTCCTAAAGAGTCTGCTTTCCTCACAGAGGCTTTGCCTTGCGGGGTGGAAGGCCCAGTTGACAATGATTTTGTTTTCTTTCTCTGACTGAAAATGAATTGTTGGTTGTGAGCTCCATAATGAATTTAAGACTAATTGAACTAAGTTCCAACTTGAAGAGATATCAGACAAAGACATTTCAACTAAATCATGTGTCAATTTAACATTTTCTCAAATTTATTTCCAATTATCAATATTCAAAGTACGTCTCTGAGGAAACTAAGGATTATGTTTGGATACATCGTATGGAATTTTTATAAACATTTTGTTGACACGTTGGTCTCTGAACATTTTATCATGGCTTGGAGCAATTGTATGTATCTTTGCACCACAGTCAATATAATTTGTTTCATGATAATTCTTGAATAAAGAACACATGGATGGCTATTCACAGTAAGGGTGCTCATCTATCTGTTTTATTTTTGGGGGACCTCTACTTTACAAAATATTTACTAATCATTCAATGTGCAGTATTCACGTCATTCTCTGCATTTGATTCCTTCCATATTATCATATTATCTTGTATTTTTACAAAGTCATGAGTAAAAAAATATTTTTTTGGTTTTAATAATAAAAAATACTGTTTTGTTAAAGAACAAATAGCAATAAGACACTCTCAAAACAAATTAACAGGACAGATTCAACATATTAATACACTTCAAACTGTTTTCATAATGCTTTGGTATCGTACAAGGTACATACATGATATTATACTTGCAGACATTATTATAACTGATGTCTGTAATCAGTGAATTAAGAGAGTGTAGCTGTCCAGTTATCTTAATTTTTATAGCTGAATTATATCATACGTTCAATAATTAATATTTACTACCTTGTTATCTTCCTAGTGGTTGTCCATAGTACTAGCACCCGACATAATATCTTGTCCAACCACTATTAGTGCAAATCTTGTTTCCCATAGAATTATGCAGAAGCACTGCATAGTTATTCTAACTGTACTGTTTATACACACACATCATGTTTCTTCCTTTCTATCCCCTTTTTGTCTAGAACTGTATAAGGTGGGCACTCCATTGTCATTAAAAGAATTTAGGTGCCTGAACTGGACACCACAATCCAACACAATCCAGCATTCTACAACAATAGTGAGTTATTCAAAGAAACTGTCGACCAGAGCCAGCTTAATATTATGGCCCCACGATGTATACTTCATTTTTATACTTTTCTGCTGGATGGTTAAGAACTAGATAGATCAAGACTTATATACCAACACATGAACTTTATATTTCCTATGTGGTCAGTGAACTCCACTCAGGGTTTATCTTGTAGTCCTGTACATTATTCTGTAGTTCCTTTGTCTGTGTCATCCATGTGGATGAGTCATGGCCAATGCTTGACCAGTTTGCTCTCTGTGAGAGCTTGAAAGAAAGTTTTCTCTCCATGTGAGCCTCCCCAGGCAAACGATAGAACTTCAGTCTCTTTCCTCTGTGGCTCCATAATCTCCTTGTTGAGAAAATTTGGAGCTCAACTGAGTTTAATGATGTTGCAGTACAGGTTCACCTATGCCCTGAGTCTTCGCTGACCTTGAAAGGCTAGGGCCAAAAGGTTGGCTGACATTGCGGCTCTTCTATTTCTCCAGTTTTGATCTGTGAAGTTAGGTTGATAACCATCCAGAAGAAAAACTGATTAGTACACTGCATCATGTGCCGTTCATTTTGCCCTAACTATCTGACTAAATTCTTTCTAGTTATAGTTGTACATTTCTATTTGTATTTTTTTTATCTTCTTATAGTAGGGAGACTATATGATATTTGCACATATGTGTCTGGTTTATTTCACTTACATGTTCAAATGACATTCATTTCAATAAAATACTTCAAGTTTATCATTCTTTATACATGAATAATACTCCGGTATATGGAAATACCACACCTTTTTCAACCATTCCTCATGTGACTGACATTATGGTTGTTTCCAAGATTTTGCTATCACAAATTATGCTGCTATAAACATAGGTACACAAATATCAATATTATATGATATTTTTAGTTCCTCTGGGAATGTTCCCAGTATGGGGCTAGCTGGCTTGAATGGGATTTCCTGTCCTACTTTTTTGAGGAGTCTTCAGAGTACCTCCACAATGGTTGTACCAGTCTATATTCCCACCAGCAGTGGAGAAGTGTTCCCTTTTTCCCACAACCTCTCCAACATTTGTTGTTGTTTGATTTCCTTATGATAGCCATTCTTTATGGAGTAAGATGGTATCTCACTGTTGTTTTTATTTGCATTTCATGGATGGCTAGTGATGTGGACCATTTTTTTTCATATATTTATTCACTTCTTTAATTTTGTCCTCTGAGAAGTATGTATTAATCTCAGATGCCCATTTCTGAATTGGGTCTTTAAATCTGAGGGCCCTATTATACCTTAGTTCTTCATATATTCTGGACAGCAGACCTTTATCTGATTGCTTATTTGGATTTTTTCAAAATTTGTGCCCTGTCTTTTCACTTTGTTGACAATTTCTTTTGACGTGCAGAAACTTTGGGATTCTTTCAAGTGTTTCCCGTGCAAATAAGAATAGTTCATAAACGCTTTACCTACCCCTATGTCTTCAAGTGTTCCTCCCACTTTCTCTTACAGGAGATTGAATGTTTCTGTTTTAATGTTTAGATCTTTAATCCATTTTGACTTTAGCTTAGTTCATGTTGATAGAGCTGGGTGAAGGATTCCTGGTGTTGTTTGTCATCCTTGTACTTAGTGCAAAAACTTGTTTGTCTCACACGCTTTCTACTCTGAGTGGATCTTACTCCTTTAGGCTTTCAAAGTCATTGCCCTTGGTTTATGTCTGTGTCACAGGTGCCAGATGTTGAGACCTTGGTCTGAGCCCCCAATATCCTAAAACAAATGTATGTTGAAAACTTAAGTAAGAGAGACAAGTATTATGATTTATGAGGTCCACTCAGAAACCTCTTGGTGGTAAGACACACACATCTGTGGACTATCCACATTTATTGGTTCTCAAACACATTTAGAGAAGTATGTGGAAATGTGAAAAGAAAAGCTGAGGTTAAACTATGAAAATCATTAGGACATTGAGTAGTCAGAAAAAAGACATTCTTGGGCCACAAATCTTGCCATTCAAGAGAGCTGTTTTATTTGTAAGGTTGGCAATTTATTACTGCAGAATATTGAGATACATGGCTTCAGGTGCTGTCTTCAGAAACTGTGAATCCAGAAGCACTATGGTCAGCAACTTAACACTTATGCATCCCAGTCCACAGCACAGGTTTTTACTTGAAAAGAAAAGAATTAAAAAAATTATCTTTCTGATTGCATGTCTCCTGGTAACAGAGTCTCTTATGTTTGAATATCCAAAAGCTTTATTTCACCTTCACATTTAAAAGATATATTTCCTGAGTAAGAATTCTATTTTCACTTCATTACTTTAAAAGTGCAGCCCCATTGTCTTCTCTATATCATATTTATAAGAAAATATTAAGTCATTTTTATCCTTGCTCCTTAGTATAACTGGCAATCTTACTCAGGCAGCTTTTACAAATTCCTCTTTACATCTGGCTTTAACAAATTTAATTATGATGGGCCATGATAGAGCTTTCATATGTCTTGTTTGATGTTTGAAATTTTGGGATAATTGGAGGTTTATAACTTTAACAAATTTTCAAGACTTCAGGCATTTACTGAACCATATATTGTTTACATTTCTATAGAAAAACGGAATCTCTGTCTGTCTGTCTCTCTCCC
>PVKA01016529.1:25939-47824 GCA_004027165.1 Ctenomys sociabilis
TCTCTCTCTCTCTCTCTCTCTCTCTCTCTCTCTCTCTCTCTCTCTCTCTCTCTCTCTCTTTCCTGCAGCAGACCCAGATCCTATCACTTTTCATTACAATAAGCTGAAAGCTTCAGAGCAGGAAGTATCAGTGATGCGATACCACTCCAAGACCAATTCTCTCTGGAAAGTTGCTGGTATAAATCTGTGTTGGAAGGGTGAATAAACTGATCTGTAGTATATAAATATGATTGTAGCCAAAATACAACTAAACAATCATAGTACAATTCTTCAAATGCATGGCAGCTCATTCCTTAATATCATTTTTCATTTGTTATAGGCTTGTTTGATACCTCTTTCAATGTGCTACCTACAATGAGTATAGGTCTTCCATACTCATTTTATTTGCCTACAAGCCATTCATCTCTTGTAATACCTCACAGGTGTAACACACAGAAATGTGCTTTACAGATCTTCTGGATATTTCTCAATATATTCATGTTGACATATTATGATTAACACACGACAGTTACTTCTCAAAGTCTCTGTTCTGTTCATTGAATATTCTAACTCCACAGACATAAGTTTGGCAGAAGTTATATTACAGTATATATGTTGCATTCATTTCATATTATTCTTATTTTTCTACATATTTCATTTTGGGGTTCTATTGCTGTGTGCTTGTGTTCATTAATCTTCACTATATTCCATCTAAAAACACAATAATCCAATCTGCAATGCTACTCATATCAGACATTATAATTTTCACTTTTAAACTTTGATTTCAGTCCTTTATGTTTCATTTATGATTTACCTTAACTTTATTATTATTTATTTTTCTCTTTTTGAGACAGGGTCTTGCTATAAAGTTCAAGCTGGTGTTGCCCTCACTTTGTACCCCAGGGTAAACTTGATCTAATAATGATCCTTCTGCCTCATCTTTCAAAGTGTCGGGATTACAGACATACACCACCACATCTGGCCTTTTTCCTTAAATTTAGAACACTTATAACCCAATAATAAGTGTTTTAAGTATTCTTTTTACTGATCAGTTTTATGACAGTTCTGAGTTGTTTTCAATTGATTGATGATTATCTCCAAAATGATCTACTTTCTGACCTGTATGTATTTTTTAGATCATTGCCTGGATTCACCAAATTGAGAAATTCGTCTTATTAAGTGCTATATGTATTTGCACATTTGTCCTGAAATAAATTCCATTGAATTGGATACAGATGAATTTTGTTATATTTTTTCCAAATATGATATGCTAAAAACAGGGTTGTTTAGTACACTGATAGTGGTTTCTCACTTACTGAGGCAACATACTTCTGAGTCTTGTAACAAATATTGTGTTCATTATGATTTTTTTCACCTTATATTACTAGGTGCTGCTTCTATAATGGAGCACATTGTAACTAAATTCTTTATTCACCTCATTGATATTTCTCCACTCTGATTTGGTGTACACAAAGATGTTTTCTGATTTATAATCTGCCAAATACTCTAAAGATGATCCTCTGTAAATTTCCAGGCAGCGGATATCTAGCAGAAGAGAGGTCAATAATATTGAAAGTCTGACTTCTCTTCTTGTAGCAGATATCTTTATTTGAATCACCCACAGAGACTGGGTGCAGAGAGAATCAAGTTTATTAGCTTCCAGTGGGCACCCAGTGCATGACTGAGCACCAGTCCTAAAGAGCTCGTGGGGCGAATAGTTATACTGTTCTAATTCCAGGTCTAGTTTAAAGTCTAGGGGGTGATTGTGTTTTCTTTCATCTGATATGATTTAGTGCAGCTACAGAAGTACTCTTACAAAGCACGCTTAGCTTGTGAAAAAGGAATGAAGTTTTTGATGTTTTATATATGGAACAAGAAGTCCTTAGACAATGCATGTGGTGGTATCAAGCATTATATCTGTTACATTTATAACAAACAAACAAGAAAACAGAAACTTAAGACTTAAAAGGCACTAGAGTACAAAATGGCATAAATTTGGTTTCCTTTCCCGTATCATTCTCCCCTCAAGGACACAATTCTCTCATTGAACTGGCAAGGTGTTCTTAAATTAATCTATAACAATTGATACCCAGTATTATCTGCCAACACCACATGTTGTACGTGTTCATGCCCAGTTTGAATTCTCTTTACCACAGTTGTGTATGGTCCAATAAAAAGTCTATACAGATGACAAAAGACCCAGCCAGAACTATCAGTAAATAAGTTAGAGATGGCTCCCAATTGCACATCCAGATGTACCATTCTCAGGAATTCTGGCAGTCATTTGTTCTTTTGTTGAGGTGCTCATGGCCCCTGGCCAAAGTCTCTGATGATTCCTGACTTATGGGAATAAAAACAGCATTCTTTTCCTAGAATCGTATTGAGTCCTCCCTGTTGCATGAAAATTAAGTTGAGTCCTCTCTTATTTTGGAACACCGTCTCCATCAGTGAGTTAACATAATCAGGTAGCTTTTCGAATGTATGCTGGACTCCAGATAGATCTTTCCCTGTTGCTTGGGATTTGGATCCTGGTTGTAGTTTGAACAAGTTTTCTTATTCCTAGATCCATGGAGCCAGTAATTGAGTCTTTAATAAGTGTAGTGAGCAAAACAGACTGTATCTCTTCTTCCTGGCCAGGATGGTTGCCCTGGGAATCAGAATGACCAATCAGCTCAAGGGATTTCAGCCATCCTGGCTAAATATTCTCATTTATAATCTCTCCATCCACTGTCCAAGTCACTGTGGACTTTACAAAATAGTTCAGATGAACTGACCACAAGCAAGAGGAGGACCAGGAACAGT
The DNA here is from genome assembly GCA_004027165.1 of Ctenomys sociabilis. Taxonomy (NCBI): domain Eukaryota; kingdom Metazoa; phylum Chordata; class Mammalia; order Rodentia; family Ctenomyidae; genus Ctenomys; species Ctenomys sociabilis. The sequence goes on from PVKA01016529.1 coordinate 28,721, forward strand.
GTAACAAGGATGGAAAGCTTGATATTGGTGTTGCCTCTCACTTACAATTGCTGATTGGTGTGGAGGATGTGCTATCTCAGTGAGCAGCAGGGTCAGCTTGCTAGATGGTGTAGGTCTGGTTCCAGCCCATCATTTGACAGGATAGTGAGGGATTTATGTAGCAAGCCATGAAACATTAAGAGCAGAGCCATTGCTTAATATGCATAGAGCCACCCACCTGGTCTCAAGGCATTGCGTTCATCCTTCCAGCTCTTAACCAAAACTTGGTCTCCAGACTGAAACAGAAAGAAGCGTGTGTATCAGGCAATATGGCAGCATTTCAAGACAGTCTGTTATACCTCTTCAAGAACATAATGAAGCATTTTTATCTGGTGATGAAAGTTGATTGACCCACCTTTTTTGAAGTACTTCCATCATTGGCACCAATGGAAGTAGCTATATGAACATGATCTTGAAATGAGTGATGACCTCTCAGTACAGTGTACATATGGACAGGAGGGTCATAGGGAAGACAGCAGTCCAAGTGGAACCTGTTTCTTGGCAGAACTTAACAAAGTGGACTTGAGAGTGTGAAGTTTATATTTTACCCCTACATCTAAGTTCAGCTCCTCAACTAGTTTACCCGTTGTCTTATCTAGTGGTTATAGGGACTCTATATCAGGGGGATGATTAACTTCTTAAGAGCCTTGCTTACCTCTCTCAATGTTTCCGTCCTTGTCACTATGACCTGCACCCAACCTGAGTGGGTACAAATCAGTATTAGCAGGTACTTTTGATTTTTAGTTAGCTTGGCCTTCGTCAAGTTGCCCTCAACATCTTCAAAAAGAGCAGTCCTTTGTGATGCCAGGCTGTGATGCAGTTTACTTGTGGGGCAGTTTTGAGCAAAGATTTCATACTTCTTATTCATAGAAGTGTATAGTGTCCAAAGTCCAAGGATATAAAAATACCAGTGAATCATTTCCACCACAACATTTTTCCCCAAATGAATGTGGGAATGTACATCCTATGTCACAAAATATCTTAAAGATTCAGGAAGGGGCATAATCACTTTTGTTAGCAGTTCTCACCCATATTTCTCAGTGTCACCCTCCAACTTAGCCCATTTTAACTCAGTCTCCAAATAGAAAGGTCTTTTCAGAAAAGGTGCCATGAGTACTTTCTCAGGGATGGTAGTCTGTAATAGGCTACCTGTTTTGCTGCTAAGTATGCAGCATTCCTTAGGCTTCTAAGTAGGCCCCTCTGCTGGCCAGTGCAGTGTAAAATGGCCACTGTTCATGGCAAGTCAAACTGTTTGTAGTTACTCTAATGTTTTTGTGCATTTTTGATATTTTATCCCCTGCTATTAAGAGCCCTCTTTTTTTTATAAATGGTTTGGTGCACACGGAGGGTGTCAAAAGCATACTGCAAGTAAGTATAGACAGTGAGTTACTTGTTCTTTCCCAATTTCAAGAATCATTAGAGGCCTATCAGCTTGGTACTCAGGGATGATGACCCAGAGGGAAGTGCCTTTGATATCACAGTCTGATCTGTTATGACAATAGCTGATCCCAACCTCAGGACCCCATCATCACCATATTATTCTCATTTGAGAACAGGTTCAAATCAGGGTCCTAATTTTGAGTGATCCTTGGAGGTGCTATTATGCTCAGTGGACCATTTCAATTGCTTTAGCAAGAGTCATGTTAGGGCAGTGTACACACAAATTGAAGGGCTTGGTGGTATATGGCATGAGCAAAGCTAGGACACTCACTAATTTTTCCTTGAACATGTTGAAGTCTTGTTGGCACATGAGGCTTCACTTTAATGGAGGATATTTCCCACCCTAAGTGCATCATAAAATGGCTTAGAAATGGTTGAAAAATTAGGAAGCAAGTGGGGACAGTAACCTACAGTTCCCAACCTTGATGGATTGTACACAGATTTGGGGCTTTATTTTGGAGTAGGCCCAATTACTTTTTGCATCAGAGTGGCATGCCTTTTTAGTCTCAGCAGCCAAGAGTAGACTATTAACATATTGAAGAAAATTTATTAGGATTTTTTACTAAAGTGCACCAGATTCAGGGTAAGGCTTTAATTTTAAATTCACAGGATAAGTACTGCCCTTACCATTTTCTGAATCTGAGTGAACAGGCTATTAGTCTTCTGGGAGTTAGGAATTTGTAAATAACACTTTGTCTCTTATTAATTATATGACCAATGCACATTGTGTGAAGATCCTTCTTCCAAAGGAAGTGGTAGTACCCATGATTTCTGGTGGAAGCCAAATATATTATTATGTAATTTGCTTTATCTGGTATGCCCTTTTTGAGGTGTTATAAGAAGGAAAACAAAAATCAGGGTTTTTTTTTCTGACTTTAGGAATTTTAGGCATTGTTTCTTTATTTAAAAGGAGTCAAAATGAATCAATATAAAACAAACCAAGGCACAAAAACACACAAAAAGACAGTATGTAAACTGATCCTAGGAAATGGTGAGGACAAAGTAGTTTATAAGGGCCTGCCAAATTGCTCAGCAGATTAAAGTTCCAGCAAGCAGGAGCAGGGGAAGGGGGTTCAATTCTCAGGCCTGTTATTTGAGCCCTGCCTGAGAGACATACTGAAATGGCAATTGAGATTGGGAGTGGTGGTGCATGCCCAGCTCTTGGGAGACTGTAAACAGGAGAATCACTATGAGATCCTGTACACCTTGTAGATCCTTCCCTAAAATACAAAAAAAAAAAAAAAAAGTTTATAGAAGAAAATCTTTTTTTCTGTAATTTAGCCTCAGAACAGCCCTTTTAAAACAACTTCTTAAAGCTCTTAGATCTAAACTGTCTTAGAATCTCAAAGAATACAGTACTTACCATGAACCTGTCATCATTCATTAAGGTTTGTTTTTTCTTTACAAAAGACTCTAGGCAATTATAGTGATTTTGTTAGTGTAAAGGACAGTATTTTCTGTAAAGGCCCTTGAGAGCTATGATTTTAGAGGCTGTCTGTGCTTTTGTAACCCTATGCCTCTCCTACAATGAAACTGTGGAAATGATCCCATGTCAGCATAATCTAATTTCTTCCAGCTGCAAAATATAGCCACGAAGACCACACTGCCTATGAAAACTAGACTTTCTATTAATAAATAAGGAATTTCACTCCCCCCAAAACAATATATACATGCTCAAAATTCAAATTTCTGTCATTAATGTGGGATATTTTACTATGTTACTGATAGAGTCCTACTATGTTACTGTTACAGCCAGAACCCCAAAGGAGGGCAGCTTTTTCCCTCTTAGGAGCTAACTTTTAAATCAATAAGCAGCATTAAGAGCCATGTGGATGATCAAGTCAAAGAAATCTGGGCTTAAAATATTTAGAGTAGGTCTAAAGAGGATAACGGTGGTCAGTCAGAAACATAACAGAATAAATAACCAACTTTTATTCTAGCTGAATCTGTCAGGGCTCACATAACAAATAGGTAGATGTTTCCCCAGTGGTCCTCTGGATACTTTCTTTGTATTTTTTAGTTGATACTCCAGAATGGGTAACCATGAAAACCTCTGTCTACCAGGAATCTGACTGGTCTTCATTCCACATCTACCATTATCATGGGTTCTCTGGGACTGGTGGCAGGGACCTGCGACACCTGAAATGTTTTTTTAAAATATTTTCTGATATTTGCTTGGTTGTTCGTTCTTAGCACTAAGACTTTAATCATCCTACCTTTTGTTCTTGAACAACTTTGGAAAGTCTCTCTTGAAATGACTTTTTTTCCTATTTATCTTGTTTAGTCCCTATGGCCTGTCTCTTAACATGCTTCTCAGCTGTCTTCCACAATTTATCCCTTTCTTCTAAAGTAAAAAGGGTAAATAACAACTACTGTCAACATTTCACATGGGCCAATGTGTTTGAAATACTGGAAAGGTGGGTTTTAAGTTTTTCAGTTATATAGTTCAGTAGGACTGACAGGGACATAAAGTATTGCACACTGTATCTGTCTCCCTTTTCCAGCTGTCATTATGAAGTGCAAGGGAAGGAGGCACATGGGAATCACAGATAGTTAATCCCTGGAGGTGATATCTGACATTGTCTTTGTGTGATAGCTGCTGGCAACCCAAGTGATTTTACAGATAGGGCAAAGTGAGAGCAGCAAAAAGTGGGAGCACAGAAAGTGGATCACTCTCCTCAAAGGCAGAGTGTAGGACATTCAGGCATGGATAATTTAGAGTGGTCTTTTCCCTTTAAAAGGATAATGTGCTCAGAGGATTTACATGCATACATCCTGACCCAAGGATGAAGAGCTCAGACTACATACAATGAAGAATCAACATAATGAAATTCATCAGGGTGGCCAGGCTTGTCTGTAACCACTTTCCAGTTTTACTGTTGCCTGAATGTCTAGAGTCCATTCAGCTGGACATCCAGTACCCAAAGGTAGCCATTCCAGTTTGCACAATGTCTTCAGCCTTTCTTGTTCCATTTTTATGCCATTAAAATTCTTCATCATAGAGTCCAGCATGACAGGCTTAGGATACTCCATGTATACAATAATAAAATTTTGAGATCTAACCTCTCTACCTCAGTCAGTCCCAAATTCACTTGGAAGGTTGTTCAACCAGGCAGGATGTGAGACCTGTGGTGTTTGTAGCCTGAGGCTGTCTTTTGATAGCAAGAAGAAGTCTAGGTATCCAGTAGACACAATCTCAGACGTGGCAAGAGCAATTATAACATATACATGAAATTGAAGTCAGAGAGGGGAATGACCATGCAACCAACCACACAAAACTCACAGAACAATCATAAAATGCAAGTATTTCAGGTCATGGGTAAACAAATCAGACTGCTTTGGATTCCCTGATTGGGCTCATACAGCCTCCCAAATCCTTACCCAGATGGGTCAGGAAAAATGTAACAAGAGACTGTCACAATCCATGAGGGATCTTCTATAGCTTCCTAAACCCTGACCTAGATGAGCTATGATTCACACACTCTGCCTCCAAAGGTCAGAGCATGCAGAATTTAATTTTCAAGATTTTGGTGAAGAAAATAATGGGACAAGCCAAAAAAAAAAGAACCAAATATTATCATTTGAGATTGAGCAGTCTTTATTGTCTCTCTACACAGAACTAGATCCCTCTTCCTATCCTATGGTCTGCATGACCAGCTGAATTCAGCCAAAGCATGGGTGGCCTGCTGTATAACAGATAATAGGATCTGGACTTTTGCCTCCCTAGAGGAGACACCCTTTGTGTTCTTTCTGGGGCCTCCAGATAGTAAAATAAATGTACTTATTTAATTAAGTCACCTACAATTCAGAGAGAAGCAAGTTTATTAGCCAAAGTAAGATGTGTTATGATTTTTGTCTAGTTGTCTCCCAAAGCCTCATGCAGTCATGGGGTGGGGACTCCTAGAGTTTGTGATTAACTCATGATCCACTGGGATTATGTGTGACTCAAAGCTGGGGTTATGGGTCTTAGTACTGTTGGGATTAAGAGTGTGAGTACTACATCCCACCCTGGGGCAGAGAGCTTGAATGTAATATAGGAGAGAGACAGGCATTTTTAGCGAATGTTCTTTGTTGTATTGTGGTTATTCCACCACGAAGAACTGATGCTCTCTGCCATGGGCCAGTCTGCCTTGGAGCCAGCCAAATATGGACCGAAACCTGCAGTAACTGTGATCTAAATAAAACTTTCCTTTCTTCATTTTGGATGTTGGGTATTTGTCCCAGTAACAAGAGAAGAGTAACTAAGACAAGACACCAACCCTAAAGGGCCAGATGGGAAAATAAATGATACAGTTCTAGTTCCAGATCTAGTTCCTCATCTGGGGGAAAGCTTATTTTATTTTTACTTTTGATTTTTGATATGATTTAGTTTAGCTACAGAAAAACTCATAAAAATAATAGGCTTAGCTTGTGCTATAGGTTGCAGTTTTTCAAGGGGGAATAATATAATACATAATACACATTAATGAGATTATTTTATAATGAATTACCCAAAGAATCATGTACAAAGAGGGCAGGAAATCTGTCCACACACTAAAAGCAACACACCCCACTAAGGGCCTATAGCCTATAATATTTGTCTGCATGAGTCCAGCTAAAGACCTAGAGCCTTAAAAATCACTTCCATAAGTCCAGTTGGAGGGCTAGAGCTCACAACAATGTTTCATGCATGCCTGATTCATGGATCTGTACTGGGAAGTCCCAAAAGTCAGTGGTAGAACCTAGAAAGTCTGTGCCACTGGGATAAAAATTCTGTGCTATCAGGATAAGGGATCTGAACTAGATAATGAAGCAATGCTCAAAGAAAGAAGCAAAGTACCTCTGAAATGTACCATAGCCATCCTCAGCAATAGTGAGGTCATAAGCTCCTCCAAGGATAAGAATAGCCAAGCTTCCATCAGGAAAGCCAGTTCGGCGAGCTCATCCAAGAGACTGAACAGTGCAACATCTTTCCCCCTAGAGTCAGGAAATGATGTTCAAAGTGAGGATCACACCTTAAAAAAAATCCATGCTTAGTGGCAATTAGGTCCTGAGCTCCTTTGACAGTGACAACAACCAAGTTCACCAGGAATGCTAGGATGATAACATTAGCCAGAAGAATATACCCAGACAACCAGTCACTTACAATGGTTCCAAAAGCTTCTCCAAGCAGCTTCTTTGATAGCATCTTATGCTTCTAGTAACAATCTTCAGGTGGATGTCACAAAACCAGTACCACATTAATTCAGTTCAGCTGGGTGTAACAGTTTGACTACCATTTGGCAATGCACCACACAAAGGAACAGTGGTGTTTCACATCTTATGTAGGAAATAAGCCATCTTATGACAAAGCATGGGTCATACTCTGCTAGGTAACTATGACAACATTTACAAGGAAAGAGACATTTGGTCTTTAAAATGACAGTACAGTACCAAAAATAGCATACATTGGTTCCCTTTCCCATACCATTCTTACCATTATTAAAGGAAAAACTGCATAAAAAGTATGACATACAATGGATGAATTCTCTAGGTGTGAATAAAAGAATGTACTCCTGTCAAAACTCCAAAATGAGCCTGGAAGCATATTATTTCTTTAGAGCTTACAGATGTGAATATCTTTCTTTTAAAATAAAATAAAGATAATACAAATTAGAATTAAAACATAAAACATAGGGCTGGCCAAATAGCTCAGAGGATTAAAGCACCTGAAAGCAGGCACAGGGGATGGGAGTTGAATCCCTGGGCCTGCCATGTCAGCCCTGCCCCCAGGGCATACTGAGCCTGTAATTGAGATTTGGTGTAGTGGTACACACCTGTAATCCCAGCTCTTAGGAGACTGTAAACAGGCAGATTACTACAAGTGCCATCTAGTAGCTAAATGCTGAACACCCTATAGACCCTTCAATAAAATACAAAAGTAAATGACTAAATAAATCATCAAAAATTATAAGTGATACAGAATTTCACTGAACAAAGTGCTATGAATTTCACAATATTTTTGTAATATATTGTAATATATACTTTTGTAATATATACTGTCTTCCAGCCAGTTATTCATATTATGACATATAAACATGTAAAATTGAAGAAGAAATGTATAAGAAATTAAGAAGAGAAAAAGTACAAGTAATTGAAAAAAAGGAGAAAAAACTAAAGCTTCAACTGCTTCTTTCCATAGACCAGCAGAAATGCAGAGCATACCTGTCCAAAACATCCTGATTACATACTTTTGATAATTCTCTTTCCTCCACTCCTTCTCCTGTCCTTTTCAACTCAGTAATGCTTTGTTCTTGAATTAGTTCATTGCCTTTTCCGAGTATCTATTGTGCCCTTCTGATTTCATTTATCTCTTTCAGGTTCTCACACTAAGGAGACAATATGATATTTGTACAAGTGGGTCTGATTCATTTCACTTAAGATTATGTTCTCTAGTTGTATCCATTTACTGCCAAAAGACTCAAATTTATCCTGTTTTGTAAGTTAAATAATACTCCATTACTAAAAGTACAACATCTGTCTTATTCATTCTTCATTTGGTGAGCATTTGGGTTGCTTCCAGGATTTAGCTATGACAAATTGTGCTGCTATAAACTTGGGAATTTAGATATAGCTGTAGTATGAACTTTTTAGTTAGAAGAGAATATATGTTACCATCAGTTTGACTTCAGTGCCATGGATCCCAAAACCAAGGATCCTAATTAGTTACATCATTCCTGGATTCTGATCTACAGAATTTTGAGTTAGCAAAGCTGCTAAGTCTACAGTGGTTTGATTTGTCAGCAATAGAAAACTAATATCCCGAGTGGATGATTTTGTTTTTTCATGATTGGGTAGTTATGTCTTTGTCCTGTATTTCAAATGTTATTTTGCTTCATTGTGGTTAAGAAAGTGACATTGTCAGATGTAAATTATATTTTTTTGGGTGGAACTAGGGATTGAACTCAGGCCCTTGTGCTTGCCAGGGAAGTACTTATTCCACTGAACTATTTCCCAGACCAGATGCAGATGTTTGATGATGCTATGTATGTGAAAGCAAGAGACACCAATAATTCGTTATGCCATGCAAGTTTTTAAATCCACCGGTCAACACTTAACTGATAATAGCATCGTAGGTTTTCATGTAACAACTGATTGTTTCCTCCTAATTCTGTTTGGTGTTCTCACCTGTATAAGTAAGGAAACAGCTGCTATTTTATTTACTATAATTTCAAAACATGTAATTGTAGTTAACCATCAGTAGAATTAAAAATCACTCTATGTTATGCATATAGTGCAACAATAAATCTCAAATCTTCCATTTTTAGATTATGCTGTTAAAAGAGCTGGACATCCACTAGAGTTTGAAGGTTATTTTTCATTGATAAGGGTGGTTATAGTATGGAGTTTATAGGCAAATTATAGGTGCTAAAATAAATGTAGTGTGAAGTTCTGGCTATTAAAATACTCAGTTTATTTTAAAATCAATTTACTTATATTTCACATGTAGTTAAAATTACTTATTCTTAGTTACAGCCAAAGCACTTATATAAATGGAAGGAATGTTTATAATTTAGATCTCATGATTGCTAGAATTTTTTCAAATCATGTACTACATAATATTGAAGTACAGGAAGTCATTAAAATAAGCAACTTGGAGTTGGTGTCTTAGGATTTCATTCATTACTACAGATGACAAATTTTTGCTGGATTATGTGGAATAGCTGTAAGGATAATGATCTCTTTCCTACAGTATAAGATGTATCATAAGAATAAAATTTATCACCACACTGTAATAATTACCAAGTGAAATTAAAATTATACAGGCCCATATTGTAATTTAATAGGGACTTCAGGTCATCTCCAGAAACACCACTATGTAATCACTGGACCTACCTAGTATGTATTTCTTAAAATTTTCTCTATTTAAACTCAATCTTCTGATCCTAGTGATATCTGTGAAATCAATCACTGCTTCCAAAGAAATTCTCATATTTGAGTGAGATACAATATCTTTTTGCCAGAACATAGATAATGTCATTATTTTTATGTCATTTTACAAGAGAAAGAATTTAGCCATAGGGACACTCATGAAGCTAGCATACTACATTTTATTTTGAATATTGACTTTCTAATCATAAATAATGAATGATTAATTATGTAAAAGCATTATGGTACCCATGTTTCCTGCCTAGACTTATACTTTCCTTTTTATCTTCATTGCTGTCAGAGAAAATTTCAAATGAACACTATTCAAGAAAAGCAATTCAACTTCATTTTTTCCTTCATTCATACTTGCTATTTACAAAGTTTTCATTTCTGAGCAGAAAGGAAAACTAAAAAAGGATCAGGACTTAAGAATTTGTTTCACTATGGAAAGGGAGAAAGGATCAGCTAAGCTATCAAGAGCAATGAAGTCATATATTACCGATAATGTGAAAAATATAAAAAAATTAATAATGCAAAGGTGTACAACTGATTTGTCCTTAAATATAAGAAAACAGCTACTTTTCTCCCTTATTGAATGACATGAAAATACTTGTGTACAGCATAATGGATTTGAAAGTTTGTCTCAGTGTAATATAATGTTTCCAGTTATCATTACAAACAGTGAACACTGCCTATGTTGATCATGTCAATCACAATTACAGAGCAGAGAGCCCTTTCTCAGGCTTAGCTCCTAGTGATGGATTGACTGAGTAAAGTGGATCAATATGTTCTGTGTATGGGCACACAATGATATTAACGTCAGAAGAATACTACAAATTTCATGTTTGTATGCATGTTTAGCACTTGACATCAATATTTCCATTATTATTAGGTCAAACTGTTATGAATATGGTATTCTGGTGAAATTAGAAACAGTGCAACTTAAGATATGAACTAGCGAGACCACCCAGGCCGCCGGACCTTGAAGCAACCTGGAGCAGAGGCCCAGTGTGTGATTGAGATCAACCAGGCTAACAGACCCTGAAGTGACTCAGAGCATAGGCCCAGCTTGTGAGTGAGACTGCCGGGCCACAGGATCCCAAAGTGACTGAAAACACAGGCCCAGTGTGAAACCCTTCAGCAGAACTCCCTGCAAAGAGGCTAGAGGCAAGACCCACTGAGCTGATTCAGAAAAAGAACATCTTGCCAGTGTGACACAAAGGGTTCACCTGCAAGGCTGCAGCAGAAAGAAGTGGAGCACAGCAGCCAGACCCAAGCCACACCCACCTGCAGGAGTTTGAACTTCCTAGATCCGGACCTGGTGCTAAGGTAATAACTCTATCTAAGCCAACACCAAACAACAAAAATCAGTCATATAAAAAAATGACAAAGAGAAGGCACAGAAAACAGTCTCAGGCCCCATTCCACCTAGCGAAAATGCAGAAAACACTAGCGTAGAGTAAATTGGAAATCACACACCTGAAATCTCTGAAATAATAGCTTTGGAAGTACAGAAACAACTGCAGAAAGGTATAGAGGAAATCAAATCAGAATTTATTTCTGAAGTAAAAAATGTAGTGATAACTATAATCAAAGAAGTACTAAGAACTTCTAACAAACACACTGGTAAAAAAAATAGAGCAGAATATAAAAATGATGGAACCCCTGAATAAGCAATGTAGAAAAGAAATAGAACATATGAAACAGTTCCAAAGTGATATACAAGAAATTAAATAAATTCCAACCCAGACTGAAATATCCTATGAAACTCTCTGAAGAATAATGGAAAAGTAAAATACTTCCATGACAAAGAACAACTAAAGAATTTCATGATGACAAAGCCAAGCCTACAGAGTACTAAATGATGTTCTAGAGAGGGAGCAAAATGATCATAACCCCATGAATGAGAATGGAAAGAACCTACCAAATAGGGCAAACAAATACAGGATAATAAGAGATATACAATAGTAGTCTTTCAGTTATTCTTTTGTAAACAACAGCAAAATATTTCCATCAGCACTCTCTACAAATGAACTTCTCTTGCACCCTATGGGTCAAGATTCCATATGATACTACAGGGTGGATTTCAAGGAAATAGCTGTAACTTAGACACACAAGTGACATCTGGGAACCAGTAAATGTTATGGTCTTTATTCACATCCGTAACACACTAGAAACTTGTGTGAATTCCTATCCCCAAACTTTCAGAAGTGATGGTCATTTATTTGCCTTTCCAGCATTTATCTTATGTTTTATTCTAAGTACTTCTTTACTACATGAAAAATTTTCTTAGTTCAATTGTTTTAAAACATTTAATTTTGAATTAATTATTTAATTTTCTGAATATTACTTAATCTTAATTTGTGTTGTAAGATTTATACTATGTCTTACAATTACAATTTATCTAAAAGAAATCCTATGATATCTTGTCCTAATATTAGAAACTTTAAAAAGTATATTTCTATTTTCTGTTAACTTTATATGACTTCATCCATGTCCTTTATACACACACACACACACACACATATATATGAAAAAAATATGTGTATAACCCAATATAAGATTGGTACTGCTTCATCGAAATCTTCAATGACATTTTACTAAGAGCTCATCAAATATATTTTATATAGTCTTGCATAACTATCACTGAGAACTCTTTATTGTTCATCCTGGAGCATATTACAACTTCTCATGCCTTTTGAATTATGTTCTATGTTGTTTCCCATATGCTACATTGAGAGATATTAAAATATTTCAAGTTTCTATAACTAGAAAATATTGTACTTTCAGTTTTCAAAGGTATTGTTTGCTAAGTATAAAATTCAAAGAGGCAGATCAGCTTGAGAAAGTGCAGCCGACTCCGCCATTCTAATCAATCCTGCCCATGACCACCCAACCCCAGAGACCTTCCAGAGACAGAACGGCCAACTCCGCCATCTTCCTTGATCCCGCCCACGCCTACCCAGCCCCAGAAACCAGGCAGAGACAGCACGGCCATCTCCATCAACCTACTCAACCCTGCCCACGCCACCCACCAAGACATAGGCCTGAGACAACAGCTGACTCCAGCGGCCTTCTGGATCCTACCCTAAGCTCTCCCAGTGACTGGGAATTTGCATGACTCACCAGGCTCCCGAGATCAGTGAGTGTGTGGTGAGTCTGAGGGAGAGCCATTGGTTTCTTCCCACGCATGCTACCCGGATCCCTGCTCCCAAGCCCTCCAAGCCAGTGACCAGCCTGAATCCTCAGGACCCACTCAACAGCACCGCCCCAGATCCCCAGCCCTAAAGCCAGCTAAGTGAGTGGGAATTTCCCCGACTCCCTGGGCATCAAATTTCAGTGAGTATAGAACTCCAGGCCCGCCCTGCCAGAGAGACATTTCCTAGGGATTCCCTGCCCTCCCACCCACCTTGGCTCAGTGAGATTGCCAGGCACACCACACCAGACAAACATTTCCCAGCGATTGCCAGTCCCACCCAATAGCCACAGACCCACTGCAGGTCGGCCTAGAGTGAGAACTCCAAGCCTGACACAACAGAGGGACATTTCTCAGCAATACCTGGTCCCATGCTAGGGCCAGAAATCCAGCGCAGCCTGGCCTATGAGTACAGGATCAAGGCCTGCTGCATCTGAGGGACCTTTCCCAGTCTTCTAGGGTTACGGCCTGTAGAACCAGACCCAACACAGGCTGGCTGATACAATACAGCCTACTTGGTGCATAAGATCATCCACTATCCTTTTGAGGGCCCAGAAGAAACACCAAAGCCCAGGCTGGCCCACCTAGAGTGACCTACCTGACATAGGAGGGCTGACTGCAGCAACATTCCGGATCCTCGCCCCAAAGCCTGCTAAGACAAGGAGTTTTCACTACTTGCTCTGCATCCCAGTTCGGTTTGCGCTTGCCTGAACAGGGAACCAACAGAGAGGAACTAAAGGAGCTGCAGCCAAAGAAAGGAACTGAACACAACAGCTAGATCAAGGATAGGCATGCCTGGATAATCACAAACTTAATAGACTGGCACCCGAATCTCATAACAAGATAAGGTAATAGCTGCACCAAAGCTCTACACCAAAAGTCAAAGGTCAGTGCGATACAAAATGACAAAGACAAGGAGAACGCAATCCCAGATCTCAAATCCAGCAATAAGGGCAGAGGACACTAGCTCAGCTGAAATGAAAGAATTAACAGATGCAGAAGCAGAGGAACAACAGCAGAAAGGTATACAGGAAATAAAATGAAAAGTAATTCCCCAAATTAGAAAAGAAATATCTCAATACATAGTATCTGAAATAAAAAATGAATTCCAGAAACATTGGATGGAAAAACTATGTTCACCCAGAACAAGTGCAGATAGCACTATTCCAGCTGAAACATATGAATTAATAGCATCTGAAGCAAAGAAAAAAACAGAAGAAAGATCATGAGGAACTCAAAGCAGAAATAATTTCTGAAATCAGAAAAGAATTCTTCGAAAAAAAAGAATTCTTTGAAGTCATAGCATCTAAAATACAGAAACAAGTCCAGAAATATACAGAGGGAACCCAACTTGGAAGAAACACAGCAGAACAAGAATTAATTACTACCTCTAAAGAAGACATGGATAAAAAAAATTCAGATCAGAAATATGATGGATTCCTAGAATGAGAAACACAGAAAATAAAGAGAACACAGGAAACACAGTCAAAGAGATATAGAGTAAATAAAAATGACAATCAGGAGTCTAAGAACCGATTTCAGTGAAATCAAAGACAGAGTTTCAGATCTTGAAGATGCTGGAGCATCTAGTGAAAGGGTGAGAAAGGATCTCTTAAAAGCAACGAAAATGCGGGAAAAATTAATTCATCACCTGCAAGATGACGTCAGAATGAACAATTTGAGAATAATTGGTATCAATGAGAATGAAGAAGTCAAGACAAATGACATAAAAACAATTTGGAGAGAAATAGTTGCAGGAAACTTCCCAAATATGAGGAAACAATCCAACATTCGGGTAACACAAGCATACAGAACATCAAATAACTTCAACCCAAGAAGAAATACACCAAGACATATAATAGTTAAGATCACAGAAATCCAAAACAAAAATAATATACAGAAAGCTGCTAGAAAGAAGAAAGAGCTCACATTCAAAGGAAAACCCATCAGAATTATAAGCAACTTCTCTAAACAAACAATGAAGGCAAGGAGAGCATGGAGCAGAGTTCTTCAAGTCCTGCATGAAAACAAATTACAGCGCAGACTACTATACCCTGCAAAACTCTCTTTCAAGTCTGATGGAAAAGTGAATTACTTACACCACAAAGAACATCTAAAGAATTTCAACATGACAAAGCCATTCTCTCACAGGCTGCGGAAAGATGTTCTATAGAGAGACCACAATTATGAGAATTTCATAAATGAGAATGGAAGGAACCCACTAAACAGGACTGACAATTAAACACAGGATATAAAGGAGTAAACAACACCAGGTAAATATCATTACAAACATAAGTCAGCACATTTCAATTATAACCATCAATGTAAATGGACTCAATTCTCCAATTAAGAGAAATAGACTGGCACAGGGGATTAGGTAACAAAATCCAACAATATGCTGTATATAAGAAGCACACTTAACTCAAAAGAACATTCATAGGCTCAAAGTCAAAGGATGGAAAACAATACTACAAGCCCCAGCACCTCAGAAAAAAGCAGGAGTAACAATTCTGTCCTCAGACACCCTCAACTTCAAATCAAGAATGATCCAATGACAAAAAGATGGACACTATATTTTTGTCAGAGGAAAAATTCAAGAGCAAGAAGTAACACTCATAAATATCTATGCACCAAACACAGGAGCACCCAACTATGTAAGACAAATCTTAATGGACATGAAAATGTTAATGTCTAAGAACACAATCTTAACAGGAGAACTTAACACTCCCTTATCTCAAAAAGATGGGTCAACCAGGCAAAAAAATTAGCAAGGAATTAGCAGAACTGAACCAGAGCTTGGAACAAATGGACCTGGTGGTCATACACAGAATGTTACACCAAAGCACAGCTGAATACACATTTTTTTCAGCTTCACATGGGTCATTGTCCATAATAGACCACATACTATTCCAGAGGTCATACCTAAGTATATGCAAGAAAATAGAAATTATCCCATGCATACCATCTCACCACAATGCATTGAAACTGGAAATAAACGACAAAAGAAACCAGAAGAACCCACCAAATTCATGGAAACCAAACAACACCCTACTCAGCAATCAATGGGTTGCAGAAGAAATTGAACAAGAAATTCAACAATGTATACAATTCAATGGTTATTCAAGGACAACTTACCAGAATTTATGGGATGCGATGAAAGCAGTTCTTAGAGGGAAAATCATTGCTATGAACTCACACAATAGGAAAACAGAACGGAACAAATTAGCACCCTAATGTTGCACCACTGACAACGAGGAAAAAAGAGCAAACCAAACACAGTGTGCAAAGACGGAAAGAAAACATAAAGATTAGAGCAGAAATTAGTTCAATTGAGATGAAGAAAACAGTTCAAAAAATCCACAAATCAAAAAGTTGGTTCTTTGAAAAACTGAATAAAGTTGATAAGCCTCTAGCCAACCTCATCAAAAAGAGGCAAAAGAAAATTCCAGTACAAGCGATAAGGAATGAAAAGTGTGAAATCACCACAGACCCAGTGGAAATTCAGAAGATTATCAGTAGTTACTTCGAGAATCTTTACACTAACAGAATAGAAGACACAGAAGAAATGGACAGATTCCTCGAAAGGTACAAATTACCAAAAGTGAATCAAGAAGATATAACAACTCTCAATAAACTGATAACAGCCAACGAAATATGAAATGTAATAAAAAGCGTACCGACAAAGAAAAGTCCAGGTCCTCATGGATTCACAGCTGAATTCTACATGAAATTTATAGAGAATATAAGCCCCACACTCCACAAAGTCTACCATGAAGTCGAAAAGGAAATGGTCCTCCCAATACCATTTCTGGAGGCAAGTATAATATTGATTCCAAACCCAGGGAAAGGCACAATGAAAAAGGAGAACTACAGGCCAATCTCCCTCATGAACATAGATGTAAATATACTGAACAAAATCCTGGCAAATACAATACAGCAAAACATCCAGAAGATCATACACCATGACCAGATTGGATTCATCCCAGGGATGCAAGGATGTTTCAATGTTCGAAAATCTGTAAATGTAATACACTATATTAATAGGCTGAAATCAAATAACCACATGATCTTTTCAATTGTTGCAGAGAAAGCCTTTGACAAAGTCCAACACTCATTCATGTCCAAGGTCCTACAGAAAATGGGAATAGATGGACTCTAACTTAACTTGATAAAAGCCATCTATGACAACCCAAAAGCTCATATAATCCTAAAAGGGGAAAAATTGAAATATTTTCCTCTTAAATCAGGTACAAGACAAGGATGTCCTCTATCACCCCTCCTACTCAATATAGTGTTGGAATCCTCGGGAAAAATTGAAATATTTTCCTCTTAAATCAGGTACAAGACAAGGATGTCCTCTATCACCCCTCCTACTCAATATAGTGTTGGAATCCTCAGCAACAGCCATTAGAAAAGAGGGAGAAATGAAGAGAATATGAATAGGTAAAAAAGAAGTTAAATTATCCCTATTTGCAGATGACATGATACTTTATTGGAAGACCTCAAAATTCCACCAAGAAACTACTAGAACTGATATGGAAATTCAGTAGTATAGCGGAATACAAAATCAGTACTCAAAAGTCAATAGCATTCCTCTACACAGATAACAAGCACACTGAAAGGGAACAATAGAAACAATACCTTTTACAATAACACCATGGAAAATGAAATAACTTGGGATTCATTTAACCAAGGAAGTCAAAGATCTTCCCATGGAAAATAACAACACCCTAAGAAAAGAGAAGATAAAGGATTTCAGAAAATGGAAAGATATTCCATTCTCCTGGATAGGAAGAACCAACATCGTGAAGATGGCCATTCTCCCAAAATTTCTGTACAGATTTAATGCAAACCCAATCAAACTGCCACCAACATACCTCCCAGACATAGAGAAATCATTCCTAAAAATTATTTGGAAATACTAACGACTTAGAATAGCAAAGGCAATCTTGGCCAATAAAGACAAGTCATGACAATTCCTGACTGGAAATTATCTGACAAAGCCACTGTGGTAAAATCAATATGGTATTGGCAGAAAAATAGACCTGAGGATCAGTGGAATAGATTAGAAGATGCAGAGGCATCTACAAATATGCTCAGGCATCTGATCTTCGAAAAAATGGGCTACACAAGCTCACTTGGAGAAAGATAGCCTCTTTAACAATGGTGCTGGAAAACATGGCTTTCTATATACCAAAAACTAAAACTTGACCCAGCTCTATCACCATGCACTAAGTTAACGTCAAAATGGATTAAAGATCTACACATTAAAACAGAAACACTCAATCTTCCAGAAGAGAAAGTAGGAGGACCTCTTTAAGACATATGGGTAGGAAAAGAGTTCATGAACGAACATATTTTTGTATGGGAAGCACTTGCAAGAATCAACAACTGGGATCAACTCTTCTTAAGGAGCTTCTGCATGTCAAAAGTAATTGTCAACAGAATGAAAAGACAACCCACAAGTTTTGAAAATATCCTAAATAATAACCATTCAGACAGAGTTCTACTGTCTTGAATATGTAAGGATCTAAGATATAACAGGACCCTAAAATTTAAAGACCCAATTCAAAAATGGACATCTGAGATAAATACACACTTCTCAGAGGATGAAATTAAAGAACCAAATAAATATATGAAAACGTTCTCCACATCGCTAGCTATTCGTGAAATGCAAAGAAAAACAACACTGAGATACAATCTCAATCCAGAAAGAATGGTTATCATAAGGAAATCAATGAGCAACAAATATTGGAGTGGTTGTGGGGAAAAGGGAACACTTCTCCACTGCTGGTGGGAATGTAGACTGGTAGAACCATTGTGGAGGTCATTGTAGAGACTCCTCAAGAGAATAGGACTAGAAATCCCATTCAAGCAAGCTATCGCCCTACTGGGAATTTTCCCAAAGGAACTGAAAACATTGTATCATAGTGATATATGTGTACCTATATTTATAGCAGCACAATGTGTGATAGAAAAATCTTGGAAACAACGAAGATGTCCATCACTTGAGGAATGGCTGAAAAATTTGTGGTATTTCTATATAATGGAGTATTACTCAGCTATTAAGAATAATAAGCTTAAATTGTTTATATTGAAGTGGATGCCACTGGAACATATACTCACAAGTGAAATAAACCAGACACACATGTGTTAAAATCTTATACTGTCACTCGTATAAGATGCGAAAAGTAGAAATACAATTGGAAACTTACAACCACAACTAAAATCAATTGAGCCAGATAAGGCAAAGTGAATGGCATATGCTACAGGATATTAATCAGGTTTTCTTCTGAATGATTAACAACCTAAGTTCAAAGATCAAAGATGGATTATTAGAAGAGCCACAAGGCCAGCCAACATTTTGGCCCTAGCCTTTCAAGGTCAGCGAAGACTCAGGACATAGGAGAACATCATGAAACTCAGTTGAGCTCCTTGTTCAAATTTTCTTTTCTTTTCTTTTTTTTTTTTTTTTTTTTTTTTTTTTTTTTTTTTTTTTTTTTTTTTTTTTTTTTTTTTTTTTTTTTTTTTTTTTTTTTTTT
>PVKA01016530.1:0-47721 GCA_004027165.1 Ctenomys sociabilis
GAGGACAAAGGGGGAAAATTCAAGAAACATCACCTACACCATTAGGATTTTATTTTAATCTCAATCTCAATTTAACCATCTGCAATATCTATCCAAATTTAATGAAACTCAAATTTGAATGTTGCCTGGACAGTTTGATATTAGTAATACATAAAAATTTGAAAGGCACAACTAACAGTATTAATATTAAAATTCTTGATCTTTTTTGAAATTACATGACTTACATATTAAAATAACATGACTTACACAGAAAGTACTGGGTTTAATGAAAAATAGCTATGAATGAATTTATGGTACTTACTCTCCTGCCTTCTTTTTTTAGGTGTTCTAATGCCCATTTTTTCCAAAATAATTTTTAAAAAGCATATCTTTAGCAGATTTTGTATAGTTTAGTTACAATTTCTGCCATAAATACAAGTAGCATGATTAGTGAAAACACATTCTAATACCAGTTCAAGGGGGCGTGGAGATAGCTCAGTTGAATAAGTGCTTGCTTGGCAAGTGCAAGGGCCGAAGTTCAATCCCCAGCTCCTCCAAAAAAAAAATACAATTCCCATAAACTGTTATCTCCCTCTTGGTATTTCTCTAATGCTAGTTCAAGACCCAAATGCATTCCCAGGAGCATCTGGAAGTTAATGAAGAGCTCTGGACCTGGATTTATGGGGTGGGCAATCTGGGAACAGTGCAGGGGCTCTGCCAGGTAGCTCAGTTGTTTAAAGCACTGCTTGGGCAAATGCAATCAGGCACATAAGGACTGTGATTCAATTCCCAGCTCCAGAAGCTGCACCAAACCTGCCCTTAAGGCACCATGAAGTAGACAAAAAAAGAAAAACCTTCCAGCATTCAAGCAGATCCTCAGGTGCTGCTTTTGGATGCCCACAGTACACTGGCCCTTCCCCTTCCAGGAATGACATGGCTAGTTCAATGGCACGCAGTATCATCATTATGATTTCTTCTTTTTGTTCAATAAGAAAACTTTTGCCAACTATTCCTGGTAGCCAAGATGAAATGAAATAAACTCCAAATGGGAAGCATTAAAAATACCACATTTTTTTATTTTTGATAAATAATTCACTTCTCTTAAAAGAGACATTTTAAAAATTCACCAATTTCACTAACACCTAATTACCTCCAGGAGTTTCTCACTTCAGCATTCCTGAAAATGTAACACAATAATTGAACGTGTGTACTGAATCTACACAATTACTTTATAACAGGACAAATGATTCCCAGATCAAAGCAAAAGTCATGTCAGATTGTCATCAAATTATGACAGTTGTATTTATCTAAATTACTGTATATACTAACTCAGGTAAACAGAAAGGCAAGAAACAACTTCCGGTCACTCCTACAAACTACAGAAAAATTCCAAATCTGCAATCCAGAAAGGAGACGAAAAAGTAACTATAGTGCATCCTACCCATTTACAGGCGACTGGCTTGGTTTTACTACTGCAGTTGTTCTAACTAAACACAGCTAGTGGTCCTCAGTCCTGCACGCTGTAGTTCGATTAGCAACAATAAATAATTGACTAAAAAAAAAAAAATCACATGGATTCTAATGAAAAAACTGAGCAAAGTAGTTGGGAAAGGTCAAATCTGCTCATCCATGTAAATTAATATCTTTTATTCCCAGGCAGTTCAATATACAGTTACCAAATGCAGTTTTTCTCTGTTCTCTAATTACAGTTAGGTATGTATTTAGCTGTTTTTTTAAACTTCCCTTTAAAAAAGTTTCAACTAGTTTTTAAAAATTCAGAAAAATTAATTCTTTCCCATCATGCATCTTGGAGCTAAGAAATAAATTATTTCTCAAACAAAATGAAAGATGCCATAAAATGAAAGATGCCATAAAATGAAAGATGCCCATAAAACTTTTTAAACTTTTAAGTCCCATTAAGTAAACAGGCCATATCATACACAGCCTAAGGCTAAAAATAGAATGCAATGTTCAACAACTTCCGTTTTTTACTTACCAATTTATCATTTTCATTTGGCATTTCAAATACACATCTTAATTTAGAATCCATTAATTCATCGGGTTTTGCCTCTTTCCACTAAAAATAAACAAAACCAAATGTGAGGTTTCACCTGAAGAGTCATATGAAACATGGGTATGGCTCGAGGGACACTGGGAAGGTAATGGCCAGGCCAGGAAGGCACACTGTGACACTCCAGTGAGACTCACCCTGCCATTTACCCATCAAAGCCACAGAAACTTTAGCTGACCGTACACCTTCGATCAGCATCTGAGGAAATCACACTTGACAGCTCACATTTCTTCTTATATTTTAAAAGCTGAGTTTTTCTATTAAGAGTTAAACAGACCCAATAGCTCAAACTATATTCCCTGAAATAAAATCTGTTTAACTTCTCTACTTACCACTGCTTCCATATCTGAAGTGTTTGGTGGAGCAAAAATTGTCTGTACCATAAACTTGTGTTTGCTCTTTTCATTTGGATCATAATCAAAGGGCTGTAGCATTACTAAATAAGAAAAGACACATCATATCATCACCTGCATGTTCGCCATTACCTTACCTATCACCCAAGCTGTAAAAAACCAAGAGGAGTCCAAGCTACCACATGCTGCATTTACACTGTGTTTGATTTTGACTTCCAATTGTTTTTAAATTGTTTACCTTTCTGATTTGCTAAGACTCAACAATCCACAAATTAACAAATGGGTGCTATGGCTACCTCCTCTAAACTTACTAGTTTGTGAAAATTTTCACACCTTTTCCAACACTGACTCACATGTCTATAAGCATACATTAAATCCAATAAACTGTTAAAATCAATTTGTTTCACTTTAGTAGTGATAATTTTAATTTAGACAAGGTACTTACAGAAGAAATATTTAGTGACTTAAAACCCATTGTCATATATTACTTTAAAATAATACCTTTTTTAAAATGTATTTTAAATAAACTATGAAAAGTTTATTTGGTTAAATTTTATTCTAAGAAAAAAAACACAAAAGGAAATCATACAACTTCTCAATATATAGGATTTAGAGCCCAAATAATTTTTTTCTAAGTATCTGAGAGTTTCAATAGTCTCTTAGGCGGTTTGTTAGGGTTTCATGTAGTAATATGCCATGCTAAATTTGTGTACATAAATCCAACAATTATTAATGTATGCATATGATATAAATTATTTCCCTACTAATGTTTATTCTTGAACTTTCAACATGTTCAAAAAGAAACAAATGCAATTAAACAATTAAATGTAAGAAATATCAATTACTCAAAAAATTTTATCTATAAGGTACACATGAGAAATACTCAAGCAGTACATTTGTTTATGTACTGACTGTCCCACTGTGCTGCTCAGGCAGGTGTCACTTCAACTAGTTTATTTTTATATTGAATAAATTTGATGAAATTGTTTTTATATTTCCTGCTCTATTATCTTATAAAAATGAGTAATAAAATGCAACTTTTTTGTCATCCTGTATTTACGTAATTGGACTGTTAAGTGGTTTAAAAAAGAAATTCAAAGGGCCAAACAGAAGTAGAAAATATACAAGATAAAAACCCAAGGATAAAAAGGAAACATAACACAATTCCATTAACACCCTTTACTGAACAACTGCGATCAGCTCACCATAATGAAACAAAATTTGTGGAATAAAAATAAATGACAAGGGCTGGCCAGATAGCTCAGCGGACTAACATGCCTACTTAGGTAGAGTGCATTGGCTGGCACGCCATGACAGCCCTACCCCTGGGGTACACTGAGAAGGTGCTTGAGACTGGTTGTGCTGACACATGCCTGCAATCCCAGCGCCTGGGAAGCTGCACACAGGAGAATTACTGAGTCCAATCTATGTAGTGAGACCCTGTAGACCCTGTACTAAATACATTTAAAAAAAAAAAGATAAAATCAAGCACCCAGGCCTAATCCCTGCTGGTCAGGAGGTTGAGGCAGCAGGACCTGAGGGTGAATCCCATGAGGGTTCCCGTTCTCCGTGTTTCTTCAGCACAGTGGGAGCTGCCACAAAGAGAGATGTTCTTGGCTGGGGATGTAACTCAGCAGCATGGCACCTGCCTGACAAGTGCAGGGTCATGAGTTCAATTTCTGGTACACCCCCATCCCCCGCAAAATAAAACAAAAACAGAATCTCAAGCTGAGCATGGTGGTTCATGCCTATAATCCAAGCACTTGGGAGGATGAAGCAGGAGGGTTGTAGCAAGCTCAAGGCCAGCCTGAGCTACACAGTGAGCCTTGGTCTCAAAAAGAAAAAAAAAAAAAGGGCAGGCAGTGAGGGGTTCTTACAGAAGGAAGCCACACAGTCCTTACACTGGCTTCCACTTCTCAGCTGTGTCAGAAGACTGCTAAGGGGTATATTCATGGGAAGAATGAGGGACTGCCAGAAAAAGAAAAACATTTAGAGGATGCTGTGACAGCACAGACATTATAGCAAAAGTAAATGAGCCATACATTGCAGAAAAAAAAAAAAAAAATACCTTTCAACTACAGTGTAAGTAAACACATAGGAGAATAATAAAAGTAAAGGTTCTCCTGGCCATGACCCATGCCTGCAATCCCAGCACTGCAAGGTGCTGACATGGGGGAATCTCAAATTTGAGCCCAACCTGGATAATTTAGCAAATAAGCAATAGTGTCTCACAATAAATATGAAGAAAAATGTTGGGTATTGGACCTCACTGCACAGGTCCTGGGTTCAACCTCTAGTGCCATTCAAAAAAAGTTTTCAAGTACATGACACTGAGCATTTACAGCAACAGGCATAAAGAGTCATTTGCTTTGACACAACCAAAAATGAAACATCACACTTCTGTAAGCAAAAGAATTAGAACCTAAACAAAACTTTCAAGTTGTATGTAAATGAAAACAGATCTCACTGTAAAAATAAAGGTAGAGAATGCAAGAGCTATAAGAATAAGGATTGGAAACTAAGTTTTAAATTAATGACAATTACTTACAAATTAACCATACATCATGAAACTCAGTTGAGCTCCAACTTTCTGAACAAGGAGATTATAGAGCCACAGAGGAAAGAGATCGAAGTTCTACAGTGTGCCTGGGGAGAGTCACATGGAGAGAAAACTTTCTCTCAGGCTCTCACAGAGAGCAAACTGGTCAAGCATTGGCCGTGACTCATCCACATGGATGACACAAGACAAAGGATCTACAGAATAAGGTACAAGATTACAAGATAAACCCTGAGGGGACTTCACTGACCTCATAAGAAACATAAAGTACATATGTTGATATATAAGTCTTGCTCTATCTAGGTCTTAACCATCCAGCAGAAAAGTATAAAAATGAAGTATACATCACGGGGCCATAATATTAAGTTGAGCTGTAAATGGCTATGGTCGACAACTTCTTCAGCTAACTCACCATTGTTGTGGAATGCTGGACTGTGTTGGATAGTGTTGTCAAGTTCAAGCACCTAAGTTAGTTGAATGACAATGGAGTGCCCATCTTTGACAGGTGTAGACAAAGAAAGGTATATACAAAGGAAGAACCATGATGTGTGTGTATGGCCAGTACAGTTGGGATAGATAACGCTGTGCTTCTACATAATTCTATGAGAGGCAAGCTTTGCACTAATGGTGGTTGGATAGGATATTATGTCAGCTTCTAGTACTATGGATAACCACTAGGAAAATATCAAGGTAGAAAGTATTAATTATTGAATCTCTGATGTAATTCAGGTATAAAAAATAAGATACACAATGAGCTACTGATAAGAGCTCATTTACTGATAAGAGACATACGGTGTAATAATGTCTGTAAGTATAATATCATGTATATACCTTCCATGATACCAAAACATGAAAAGTTTGCGATGTATTAATTTATCAAATCCATCTTATCAAGGTATCTTAAAACCATCTCATTGATATTTGTACTTCAATAAAACAAAAATTTTAAAAAAAGAAAAAAAATAAATTAACCATACACACCTCCAACACACAAGATGAGGGTAAGAAATTTTCTCTTAACTGGGTGCACATGGTAAGAGAACCTAAGAACATCTTTAAAGGCAAAGCCAAAAGTATTGCCCTCCCTCAAATGAACCATTTTAGATAAACCAAATTAAACATGGTCACAAAATGTCAAAATTCAAAACTCTGTAAGTTCAGCACATGATTTGTTACCTGAAACAGTCACCGTTGACCCTGGGTCAATAATTCCACTGTTGGGCCTCACACAGTACCGACGAGGTGCTGTAGTCTTCACTTTGAAACAAACTTTTCTATCTGACGGGTTTCGCAATTTAAGATTTGTAGTGACTACATCTGTAAAGGGGCCTGTGGGTTTTAAAAACAGAAAAAGATTGGAGTCACAAAAGCAAAAGCATAATTCTAAACTATATAAATATATCACAGTTTTATTAATGTATTGATTCTGCATACATATATTACCAAAAGCCAACAGTGGTAATATTTTTTTTCTAGCTATTAAAGCTTTTAAATGAGATGTACTGGCTTTTCATTTTCTATACTTTTTTTTTTTTTTTTTTTGGGAGGGGGGCAGTACCGGCTGGGGATTGAACTCAGGACCTTGCACTTGCCAGGCAAGAGCTTATTCTACTGAGCTATCTCCACAGCCCTTGGTTTTTCATTTTCTTTCCTGACCAGAATTCACAAAGTCTCTACAGTAAACACAGATTGTTTCTACTTTTTAGAAAAGTGTTTTGGAAATTTCAACTTATGAAGTCAGTCTACAATTTTTACTCTTTCAGTATGTTTGTACCACATTGCTAAGAGTGCTAGAACTCTCTAACCTTCTCCAAACAGTGCCAAAAATCTTTCTACAATATACTATAGGCTTGAGCAGCAGTAGTACTCCTATTTTTCAGTTATATTTAAGCAACCTACTCATTCATTCATTAATTCATTCATTTATACTATTTGGCACTAGGACAGGGCTGGGCTGGGGACGAGATGCACAGGCACTACAGACGGCAGACATCTTACAACGCCTTGCATATCCCCATACAAGATTATGCCCCCATCCCAGTGAATTTTCAAATATATCTCCTCCTACAGTTTGCATCTTGAATATCCTCAAAGACCCACATGTTTAAATCCTTGGCACTACTGGCACAATGGAAGTGATGGTGACTTTTAAGAGGTGTGGCCTGATGGGAGTCCTTAAATCCCAAGTCTTCTAGCTCTTCTCCACTTCCTCAATATAACTCACTCTTTTTGCTGTACCACACAATGTGCTGCCTTGCCTCAGGCTCAGAAACTGGGCCAAAGAACAATGGATAGAAGCTTCTAAAATTGCCAGTCAAAATAGCCCTGTTTAAAAAAACAAATCTCAGGTATTTGTAATTGTGACAGAATGCTGACCAACACACCTCTAAAAATTCCTACTGGTTAAAAAAAAAGAAAAAAATATTTTCCAGGAACTTACCTATTCTGTGAAACAAAAGTTTGTTCTTTCTTCAAGACTTTAAAAACCTAAGTTTACCATGGCAGAAAATTACTCTACCAACAGCCATGACCTAAGTCACCAATACATCTGTATTTGTGCTAACCATTTACATATGAAATTTTACCAGTATGCAGTCTTATTTTGCCTGGATATCATTGTTAAAAAACTGTCAGCATTATTTGTCATTATAAGTAGGTATGCTGTATTTCATTATCCCCAAACATTTACAAATTGAAATGCCTACCTTTCTCTATATTAGTAGAGCATTAAAATAAATTTTTAATTGTTTGTGGATAATTTTTATGAAAAAATTCATTCTGAAATGGTAATCAGCCATTACAAAATACAAGCTATAAGAATGTAATATGGGGTCCAACATGGCTAAGGATCACTGCATTATCCCAGCAGTTTCCTGATTTACTAAATGAAGTGTGGCTTAAATGGTTAATAAGCACTGAGAAAAACAACTTAAGTGGTTACTATAAAGTCACATTATGGCAAACTCCACCACAGGATGAGAAGACAGCACCTATAAGGAGGCACGTGAGGGGCTTTCTGGAACACTGACCATGTCTAGCTCTACCTTAAATGGTGACTGCATTTTTTTTGATAATTTGTACATATTTCCTGTATGCAAAACAGTAAATTTTTTTTCAAAAAGATGACTCTTCATATAACCTTAAAAATACAACTATTGTTTTTGAAGTAATTTTAATGAGAAATTAAAACATCTGAAGCAGTTTATACAGGAAACAAATATCTTTATAAATAACGTTAAAATCTGTCACCTGTCCAAAAAGAAAGCTTGGTTTGATGTCTATGAAACTAATACTGAAACAGTGGATCTTAAAAGTACCTGAGTAAAGCTCACTAGTCTGCAATCCATGGTATGTACTATTTGATATGCACTTCCTATGCTGATGGTGTAATGTTTTTCAAAAGGCTTTTTATTTTTTTGGTTCTGGGATCAAACTCAGGACCTGGATCGAGCTTACGGCCAGGCAGGCGCTGCACCATTGAGCTATTCCCCTCGCCTCCATAATGCAATTATATTCCACATAAAACTGCATACAGACAGGTTTCACTGACTTACACTTTAACTGAAAAAATTTACAATGAAAAAACTCTATCTTCTAATTATACAGGTTTTACTTTTTCAAGTAGGTACACTTTCTAACAGTAAACACTCTTTTGACTAAGTATTCTACAACTGTCAATGCAATTAAGCCAAAATTTTAGTGTGAGACCCCCAATTCTCACAACGAAACAAACTTAATTTATGCAAGTATGAACAAAAAAGTTCAGATGTAACCTTCAGGAAAAACATAAAACCTGAGATTTTACACATTCATTCCACCTTCAAAGAAAAAAAGTAAAAGCTTTAATGACAAAACCTGGCTGCTTTGCTCCAATACATAAATAATGCAGCTGTGGCAATGCAGGTGAAAACATCTTCAGTAAGTTTCCACAGGCTTTAGCAAATTAAGCATGGATCCATGATTAGTTTCTCAGTACACAAAGGTTGTACTGCTGAATATGTAGTGCTATCTTTAACTTAAAATAATCATACATATGAAACATATAGTCTACTAAGAAATTCCAGAGTAGCAGTTGCAAAGGCAATAGTAGTAGTAGACATCTTTGCAGTAACTCATGTTTATGGGCACTCATCAGGCATCAGTAACTTTGTAAGTCATTGTAGCCCTCGTAACAATTCCATGATGTACTTTTATTACTCATTACTCCTGTTTCACAAAAGCTGAATGTCCAAACTAATACAAAGCAATGGAAGTGGGAAATCAACTAGTTCTAACTCCAGAGCCTTTAAATCCATAAATTCTATATAGTAGTTATATTTATTTTCTAATTCATAACCATAGCACCTTGATCTCTGAAGCATTAAAGCATGAAAGTCAAATCAGCAATACAGCAGCGCCTCGTTATTTTGTGGTTAGACTTTTGCAGTTTCAGTTTTTCAAAATATTTATTTATCGTGGATTTTTCGCTAATCACAGGATTTTATAGTGCTGTACACTACATGTGTTGCTAAAATTACATAGGTTTACAAGTTTAAAAAATGGTTAAGAACATCAGAAGTGTTTTTAAAACTGTGGTTTCTAAGAGTGTGGGAAAGGTTTATAAAGCCTTAAAATATGTATAAATACTAAAATATGTCACTACTTCCCTGATTTTCACTTATCACAGGAGTGTCTGGAACATAACCTCTGCGACAAGTGAGAGACAACTGCATTTGAAAAGACTGTTAAATAGATATTGCATTTCTCTTAGTCCCATAAGTTAATGTTATGCATTTCCTGACCTAAGTACCAAGCACAGAAAACATTTTACAACCAAATACTTGCAGCACAAGTTTTTAAAGTGGCGTCACCTGCACCCTGTGAACACTAGATCTCTGTCTTGTTTGCTGTTGTGCCCATTTCACAATGCTGCTTGGTACAGTAGGTTACTGAAAAATACTACTGTACAAATAAACAGACTGCCACTTTTTTGAAAATCATGAGTTCTATTTCCATTCAAAAAGATCTAGTTACTAAAGTATTAAAATTTTTAAATTTCATTAGCATTATTACACAACTCGGGTTCTTGATATTAATGCAAAAGCAAAACTCCATTAAGCCTCTATTACTTCAAAACATTAAACTGCTTATTCCTCTTGTCATTAATGTATGGTGGGAAAAAAATATGAAATTCCACTTAATGGTAAGATGTGATCTAAAAATAGTAAGTTTTCCTACTCTATGAACCTACAAAAAGTCATAGACAGAAGTAAACTGAAATGGGTAGGGAGCCCTTCTGTTCAGCCTGCCATCGAGTGCCTTCGAGTGCCTTCTACCCACACCATTTCTTCTCACACGACTTTCAGAATCAAAAAGATTCCTGGCCAAGAAGCAAAAGCAGAATCGCCCCATTCCTCATTGGATTCACGTGAAGAAAGGTAATAAAATCAGGTCCAACTCCAAGAGGGGACACTGGAGGGCCAAGCTAGCACGTAAGGAGCTGCACATGAGCTGCAGCACATTTGCCCTCCACGAGGTCACAAGGTGATGTCTGCTGTTAGTCAAGACAATACTGAATAAAGTTTTAAAAATAAATAAATAAATAAAAATAAAAAATAAATGGGCAGGACTGTGTCTTTTATTTCTTTAACACCATTTATATAGTGTAAAATTGTTCAGGATATATAGTTAAATATGTTCCATCACCTTCTCATTAAAAGTATTTGGAACAATCTCTTCATTCCTTTGAAATTCTTTTGAAGGTAGAGACACGTTTCTGTTACTGATGCAATGACTTTTTTACAAAATGATAAATGTAGTGTGCTGACTGTGAGGCATAAACTAAACCACAAACTATGGAACTGACTTTGGGCAACTACCTCTCCAACCCAGGCTCACCTCTTTCATTTCAGAATAGGCAAATGATCTCTGTCTCCTCCCAGTTCTAAAATTATGCGACATTAGGAACACTTACTTACAAGCTAAAATGTATGTACCTGCATTTATTGGTTTAAACCAGAATTTTGAAAACAGTATCAAATACTCATGACAACTCTAGTTGTAGAGAACACCCCAAATACCAGAGAAATATCTAAGGAGGCAACACATAAAAATCATGTTTATTGGATGCCTATACAGTCACTGTGTTTAAAGCAAGGCATCAACATTTTGACTGCTCAGTTACTGCCAGTGGTCTTCCTGTGAGACCAGCTCTACTTCTTTGTCACTAAGACTGCTTTTATAGTCCTGACTCACAGTCCTCATGAAGGACCCCACAAGACAGTCAAGTGCCATGTATACAAATGCCCAAGTGCATGCATGTAGCTTATGTACATCCTGCCCTATTCATTAAATCATATCTAGCTTACAATACCAAATGCAATGTAATGCTATTCAAACTGTTACACTACATTAAGGAATAACAAGAACAAAGTGAGCATGTGTTCATTACAGCCATAATTTTAAAGTTCCTCCAGCAGTTGGTTACATCACCAATGTGGAATCTGTGGATACAGAGACTTTACAAGGAACTCAAGTATGATTTTTGTTCTTAATAATAAAATTCCTGGGGCCAGGGAGATAGCTCAGTAGATAAGTCAGTAGCCTGAGTTCAATCCCCAGTTCTGCAATAATAATGATAATAATAATAATAATAATATTCCTGAAAAATCTACATTCTCCAAGGATTAATATTTGGATACAGTACTCAATAGGAACAGTATTGTCATAGTAAACAATGGGTGTATTTAAGGGTGAGGAAGGGGATTTTTAACAATGGCAAAATAAGGAGAATACACATTTTGAAACAATAATCCACAATAACAAGAATCAGTAACAGGAATGACATTAGTCCAAAGTTGGGACAGTGGCTGGACACATTCCCTTGCAGAAATGTTCTCTATCTAAGGCTACAATGGCCTTTGCTCAAGGGTGTGGTTCTGGTAATTATGTACAGTAAATACTATTGTCATGTTATTGGCAAAAGATTCCCCTCCAGCAAAACCTCCTGGCTTGATTTATTATTCTTTCATTAATACAGGGTTTGACAAATGTCACTTCATCTTTGGGGCAGTTCCTTTTTGAGACAGTCTCACTCTGCAGTTCAAGCTGGCCTGAAGCTCACGTTGTATCACAGGGTTGGTCTCAAACTCCCAATGATCCTCCTCCCCAGTGCTGGGATTACAGGCAGGTACCACCAAACCCAGCATCATTTGGTTTCTGGCAACTTTTATAAAGAATGATAAAGGTGGGCTGGGAGATAGCTCAGTAGAATAAGTGCTTGTCTGACAAGTGCAAGGTCTTGAATTCAATCCCCAGTATGGTAAAAAAAAAAAAAAAAAAAAAAAGTAAATAAATAAGATAAAGGTTAATTTGTGTTCAATTTCTCTTTATATACCTTTCCTATGCCAAAGACTGCATACAGTGTAAAAATGCTCATTATTGTAATATACACCAAACAAATTTAACCTTAGTATCCTTAAAAAAACAAGTTAAATAACTAAATTATTTTAGGTTTTTTTAAGTCTTACTATAATCACTGCCAAAATCTTAACACAGGCAGGTACATGCCTGAAATCCTAGCACTTGGGAGGCTGAAGCAGGAGGATCACCATGAGTTTGAAGCCATCCTAAAGCAATGAGTTCAAAGACAACTTGAACTACATTGTCAAGACTCTATCTCATCCTAATAGAGGTAAAAATTTAAGTCTTTTTTACTAATCTCTTTCTTCCCATATTCCCATAAACTGATCATACTTATACAATTTTTAAAATGAAGAGTAAGACTGTCACCAAAGATTAGCTTTTCACTAAAAGTAGAACAATTGGACTTTAACAAATGTGACACAATACTGTCTAGGAAGTACTTTTACCACAAAATATTAAAACCTGAATCTAATGAACTTTTAAACCTAATTCAAAACTTACACAAAATACACATAAGACATATCCAGAATAGGGGACACCTTAGTGGACACTGGCATGGTCTTTAACACCATTTAAAAAAGCACTAAGATTAAGACTTAGATACCTGACAACCATAGGCAATGCAAAAAAAAAAAAAAAAAAGCAGCAGCAGCTAAAAAGAACTAATTAGAGATATTTCAAGACTATTAGATGTTTTATTAAAGGTTGTTAGCTTTAGATAATAGCACCATGACTGCAAAAAAAAGAGGTCCCTTCACTGCCCCTACAAAATTCAAGTCGCAAGGCATATTACCTCAGGCTACCCAAGGACAGGAGGACTGTAAGCTGAGCAAGGCCTGGGCAACTCAGGTGATTTAGAGACCCTGCACCTCCAAAAAGGAGCGGGAATGGAACTCAGAGAGAAGGACCTCTGTTCAATCCTCCGTACTGCCAAACACATAGAGGCAAACAACAACACACAAATAAGCACGACAAAACATTAAATCATTAAATTTAAATTATGTTAAGGCAGATATTCATATGTTTTATGAATGGAAGTTTAAGATGAAAAATTTTAATTGAGTAATCTGAGTCATTTATTTATAATAAACCAGTAAGCAATCCTTTCACTTTAAATTTTCTTTTAAGACAATATTTTATGCTTGAAAAAAGGCAAGGTCTCTCTACTTTCGAAAGAATGCTCAGTCAAGCCCCCAAGCTTAAGATAGAAAGGCAACAAGAAAATGATCAAGAAGTACCATGAAGAAAGAAAATGATCAAGAAGTACCATGAAGAAAGAAAATGATCAAGAAGTACCATGAAGAAAGAAAATGGGTGCCAGCAACAGGCTCTCCAGTCCGGTCACCTCTGCATGGTTCAGTCTCAAAGACCACACATGGCAGCTCATGCCTGTATCCCTACACTCAGGTGGCGAGAGCAGAAAGACCACAAATTGGAGGCCAGCCTAAGTTAAAGTGAGTTCAAGACCAGCCTGAACTACATAGTGAAACAAAAGCCAACCAAACAAAAAAAAAAAGGTCTCAAAGGAAATTTAAAAGGACAGGAGAAACCACTTCAGCAACTATTCCCACAAGAGGAAGAAAGGGTGAAAATATGAGATACAATGTTACTGAAGTATCTATAGGCACATATGACACCTTCTTATGTACACAACACCACATGGCATACCATAGTCATCTGGGCACTGTAACATCATGCTGTATACCTTAACCATATACTGTGCAATGTCTTTAGAAGGGGAGAGATTTGTACAGCACTGTACACCAGCATTACCAACCCCAACAACCAAAAAACAGCAAACTTTAAAGAATTGAAATCAATCAAATTTTCCTAATTTTTACACAGCAGTCCCTCCTTAACCATAGCAGATTTGTTCAACAACCTCCCCCCCGGCAGGGGAAGCCTGAGACTGTGGACAGTACCAAACTGCATAATTTCATGCTTCTTCCAGCTCAATCAAGAACTCATCATACAAAGGCCTGAACATTTACAGCCTGAGGTGTGATGTGACAGCATAACCAACATAAATTTCTGTTTCTTTGGAATTTCAGATTCTTTTTTTAGGGTAGACCTAGCAATCTCATCAGATGACTTTGCACTGAAAGGAAGCACTTTATGGCCACTCTTTGGCATATCCAGGGATATCTGAACTGCCAGCACTCTTGGTCACTGGGACCAGTAAGTAAAATAAAGGCTACTTTATACTTTAGCACAAGCAGTGGGACCTTCACAATCTGATAAGAAGCCATCTCCTAACTGACAAACATGAGCAGCACATCCAAGGCGGAGATGGTGTCCAAAGCACTTGTGGTTCAGGTAGGAGGGAGCAGAACAGGACAAGATTTCACCAGCCTACTGAGAATGACATGAAATTTGAACTTGTGTTAAAAATTTTCCATTTAATATTCTAGGACCACAGTTGACCATGGGCTAACTAAAACCACAGAACAGAAAGCCACAGCAGGAGGCTGGAGCTACTATGTATCTTTCTACATCACAAACACCTTTTTCTCTCCCTTCACTCTCCCATCATACAGTCAGAAACTACCTAATCCTACTTTTACTTTACAAGTAGAAAAATGAAGCAATCTACCCATGGGACAATTAACTGCTTTATAAAATACCGATTAGGTAATTTTCTGGAACTACCAACTATAAACAACTACATGCAACAGGCAGATGAAAAAGCCGATTCAGAAAATATCCAAGACAAAAAAGGGAACTACAGTGAAATAATCAGTTTTATCAGTCCAGTCAACATTTCTGAGGCAATTACTCTATGACACAACTCTCATCACTATGCATACAACAGGAAAGGTATATCATCACGTAGCTCACAGTACAGTTTGGGAAGAAAAAATTACAAATGAGCACAAGCTTTCACAAGGTCATGAAAAAGGGAGAAACGAACCTGCCTTGAAAGAATACCAAAGACTTCGAAAGAAAAGTGATTCCTGAACTGGAGTCAGTCTTAGCAAAGAGGGCAAAGATTACAAGCAGAGCATGTGCAGTCTTCCAACAGCTTGGGAGCATTTGGGAAAATGGTTTCATAATAGCCAGGGCTATGGGTAGCAAAGAAATAGCACTCAAGTTGGAGAAACAAGCAAGAGACTTTGGACTTTTCCAAGTACACAATGGGAAAATACTTCAGCTTCTTTAAACTAGGGAACATCACCACCAGATTTTCCTTTTGCAGTTTCAGCAGCAGTATAGAAGTCAGACTGAAGAAAGCTCACACATGAGAAAAGAGAAAGCTCACACAAGAGACACAGACCTCTAGGGACCCAAACAGATCTTCCATACATACTCAGATCATGAGCTGCCACTTACCTTCCCACATAGCCCTGAATAAAGTGCAATTGATCCTCATCTAGACACCGGAGTGGGCGAATAGCACGACCATCTGGTTTACATGAGCAGAAATCTCAAAATGGTATAGGAAGCCTACCACTCCTGTTCTCTCAGGGCAGACAGATAACAAGAGTCTCACTGGTTTGGTCTGCAAACTTTTCATCATTTCTTTAACACATCGTCTCAGTCCAAGAGGTCACCTCTGGCCAGGACTGCTATGGCTACCTAATTCATCTCTTTTTTTTCTTAAATTACATAGCCACTGGTAGTACTTGTAATGTAAATGTGATGCTACTCCATTCCCTCTGCACCTTTAGTGCCCCCCGCCACGACACAATACTTAAAACTACCTCCTGAATTAGGATAAAAATGAAACTACTAGCCTGCCCTATAAACCAGCGCTAGATTCATCTTGGTTATTTCCATCACTGTCACACTGACCTCTTTCAGTCTGGTAAACGTCTCATATTCCTTCCTATCACAAGACCATTTCACAAGCATTTTCTTCTTCTTCTAGGGAATTTTTTTTTATTCTTGGAGTCTTAATTCAACTGTGATAGCCTTCTCTGATCAGATCAAAGTCCCCTACTTTAGGATTCTCATGGCACTAACTGGTATCTTTATAGTTGTGTTTCCTTAATCTCCATACTGGATTAGTATCTCTCTCTCCTGACAGAACTGCCCCATGAACACAGGGCAGCGTTTCCCTCACAACTGTAGTTTCAACTTTCATTCATCACACCTGACATATAACATGCTCAAATCTAACTCCATTATATTAGATAATCTGATTCAGGGCTAAACAAATTCTTAAAATAATTTTAAAGTAGAGCTGTATTATAGGGGATAAGTCAAGGATTATCTGAGAAACCGCTTAATTACTACATGTGTAGAGTGCTTCTGGTATGAATAATTATAATGCCTCTAAAATGTAAAAATAAAAAATACAGCAAGAGTAGGCTTGAGTGGTTTTTCTAAAAAGCTAAGGATGTCCCGATTTTGAAATGTCTAAAGAACAAATCCAAATAGTAAATAAGTTAAGAGTGTATGTTCTTAACTAAGTTCCAAATTAAAATACAGGTTTGGATGTGTGTGAATAAGTACAAAGCAAGGGACAGAAAGAAAAAACTTTGGGTGCTTAACAAGGAGAATTCAGAGCCAGATAAAGATGAAACCCAATCAGTCTCAGAAACATTCGCCACAAACAAGACCAAAATAGGGAGCAAAGAAGAAAATGGTGCCACACCAATTTTTTTTAAAGCCTGAACTTCTAAAGAGAAGTGTCCTACTGGTAATGTTAACTGTCAGAGGGGTCAGGTCAGAGAACAACTGAGAATGATTAATGCAGGTTTCGATAAGTAATGAATCAGAAAGATGACTAAAGGGTGGAGGAATACACAGAAGGGGAGAACCGCAGGCGGTGAATGAACATGGACTGTTTCCCAAGAAGCCTGCCTACAAAACAAATGAAGGACCAGAAGGGACACAGACCAGAAGCTGACAGTAAAGGAAATATTTAATTTAAAATGCAAGACTTCAGCATGTTTGTATGTTAAAAGGAGGAATCCTGAGTTTACCTTAACCACCCAAAACAAAGGAGTACTGTGAGGACAGTACATGTAGACAAACAGATGTTCAGAGGCAGGATGCCAGGCAAAGGCCTGCACACCATGCTAAAAAAAAAAAAAAAACAGATCATACTTTTATCTAGTCGATAATATATCTGACCCTCTTAGAATTGGAGTAGCAAGATGGCATTTCCGTTTTAAGGAAGTGGGACAAGGACATCACAGAGATGTGGAAAAGTCAGTGTGAAACCAGAGGCACTTGTCTAAGGAACCCACCTGAAAATGTGCTGGCCACCCAGAAGAGGAGGGTTTGCACCCTCAGGTGAGCCACATCTCATCAGGGTGTTACTGTCCAGGCACCTAGCTAGTTCACACTGCCACCGCCATCCCTGGGGCGGATAGGAGGGCGTGGTCTTTGAACTCTGTACTGTCACAGGCAACCTTGAGTACAATGGTTTTGTTTTTGTTTGTTTTGGTCTTTTTAAGAAAGAGTCTCCTTAATGCACTTCAAGCTGGCCTTCGACTCACTTAGTAGCCTAGGCTGGTCTGGAACTAGTAACGATCCTCCTGAGACTGCTGGGATTACAGGTGTGCACTACCACCATCACCAGACCTGGCTCACAATACTTCAAATAATTTTCTTCCTCTCCTTGGTCATTAAGAAAAAGAATATATTTTCTAAACTTTCTTTAAACTCTTCTCCAAACCTGCTAATGAAGAAAGCAAAATGCTGCATAACACAAACAAATTTTGTAATATTTTAAAACAAAAAATGATTGCATATAAAATGCCAAAATTACTGCCAGGGTTTAAACAGACTTTGAAGAAAAAGGAGTATCACTTTTTCTTTACTACCAAGCAAAAGGAATTCAGTATATCATCATTAAAGTACTTTTGCATATTGACTACAAGCAATGATACATTTTTAAATGAAAGACTGGAGCATGCAGGAAATGGACCAAACTCTTACCTACTTCTCCTACACTATACAAAGTACTGAGATTCATCTCAGATGATCTTACATATATAAAAGGAAAAGCACCAATCTCAGAAAGAACATACAAGTTGCTTCTAAACAATCATCGTAATCAAATGTAGAATTAAAACAAACTGAAAAAGACAGGGCAACGAATTTCCACCAAGCAAACTATTTACATTCCACTAAGAGCTGAACACTGAGAATGGAATCAACCACCAAAGGTCAATTTCTATTTCCACCTACTCCCTTCCCTCCCTGGAGCTCCAGCCCACCTTTACACACAAGTACCCAACTACAGACCCTGAAATACACATACACACATACACACACACACACACACACACACACCAAGCAATCTCACTAGGACCTGCTCAAGCACTCCCTCTGCCCAGCTCTCCTCAGAACTGAAGAGCAGCCCTCTTCAGGCCTGGCCTGTAATGCCCCAAATAAGTGAAACATATGCACAAGTCACTGTAGAGTTCTTCGTTGTTTTGTAACTTCTCTAAGTTATTGTTCAGAGTTTTGGCTTTTTAAATTTGTACACTATTACTAATCTCTTACTAGGCCGTCATCACTATTTCTCTAGGGAGAAAACTTCAAACTCTGTGGACATTTTCCTGATCTAAACTAGTGTTAGTACCTGCCAAGCTTGGCACTCTTGAGAGACAAAAGCAGGAGGACCACAAGAGTGAGCCCAGTCTCACAATGTCACAGGAACATTAGGATGTAGCTCAGTGTGAAGGCCCTAGGCTGAATCCTCAGGATGGGGGAGGCAGGGAAGCCCACATTACTGGCTAAGGTTTCTAACTCTCAATGATACATAATTTACACATGGTTTATGCAGTAGAAAAAAATCTGCTCTGCAAACTCATCCTGTCAGAAAATAAAGTTAACTACTTCTGAGAAAATACGCAGGTTAAAGGTTTGTTACTCACTGAGGCAGATGGATGGCTGCTAGTTCAAGGCCAACCTGAGCTACAAAGTGATTCCAAGGCCAGCCTGAACTGCATGGCGAAATCCTGTCTCCAAAAGAGGAGGAAAAAAAAAAAAAAAAAAAAAAAATTCATGACTAGTCAAAGTTTGCCCCTCCCCCATCTAAAACTGTAAAATCATGCAACACACAAATTTGCACTCAGTGCACATCAAAATATTTCTTGGAGTTGCCTTAGAGCCTTGTCTTTCACAAGCTGTTCGCTTAGGTCCATGTAGCAGAACTTATAAAGACGCTAAAATACCTGCCCAATGCCTGAACATAACTTTTTTTCTAAATTACTCAAACTACCTAAATTTTTCCTATGGAAAATAACCTAGTATTTCTTCTGGACCCAACTTTACACAATAATAATGGATATTTTTTCCTTGTAAAGCCGAGATTATCCTGAACCTCACAAAAACTGCTGTCATCATAGCTCCTCAAATTAAAAGACTGCACGCTGACTTCCACGAAAGGCTTCACTTTACACTTAACTGATAGGCAGAAACTTGTTTTCTGTTTCGCTCTGCAAGCTATTGATAGTGCTTTTAAAGAAATAGGGCGGCGCTCAGTAAAACTCTTCGAAGTGCCCCACAGATCGGGAAGCCGGCGAACCTGCACAGGACCGGGATCGCAAGTCACGGATGGCCGATCCCAGCAGAGCTCAAGTGTGCGCGGGCCAGGGGCCGGGCGCCAGGACCCCGGACCCCGCCTGGCGGCTCCGGGGTGCATTACGCTGCCCAGACGCAGCGCGGAGGAGCCGGGCTACCCGCAGCGCCCGCAGAGACCCCGCCCCCGCCGCCCCCGGGTCCGCGCGCGGGCCCGCCAAGGACGCGCGGCCGGGCGGCTCCGCGGGCTCCGGGCCCAAGATGGCGGCGACCCCGGCGGCGGCGCGCTCCAGGCCGGGAGGGGACGGCGGCGGCCCCGGCGCGGCGCGGGGGAGGCGGCCGCGTCCTGCCTACCTTTGAATTTGAGGTCTGTGGGCGGGTCGAGGACCAAGATCTGCTCGTGTTTCGCCATGGCCCCGGAGGCAGACGCCATCGGAGACAGCGCAGAACGGGGGCGCGCCCGCGGCGGCGGTCTGCGGGCTGGGTGGGGGCGCGGCCCGGCTCAGCCGAGCTCTAGCGCGGGGCCAGGCTCCGGCCTCGGGCCTGGACGCCTGTCGCTCGGTCGCCGGTTCGCGGGGCCGCCACGGGGTCAGCAGCTCCGACTCTCACAACTGACTCAACCTCACACAGCCGCCGCGGCCACGCGCACTGCGATCCTCGGTGCCCCACGTGACGGACCCTGCGTGGCTACGTGCGCGTCCCCGGCGCTGCCAGCAGCTCGCGTCCGCTCCGCCCGCCAGCCGGCTTCTGCGACGCGAGCTGCTGCGCCTGCGCACCTTCGCTCCCTGGTGCTCCAGGCGAGGCTCAGCTGTCACGGAAAAGGGCGTGACGGAGCCGGTAGGACAGACGCAGAGCGCGGCGCAGGACAAGGGCGCGGCCCTCGGTCACGACGAGCTACAAGGACCGAGCCAAGAGCCTGCGACAATAATGCCTCGTGTCCGCCAGCAGGAACGAGGAGCTCTGGCTCAATCCAGGAGCGCCGCGCCCGACTCCCAGCATGCTCTGCGCGGAGGCGGGCTTTAGCATGCGGCCGCGCGGTGCCTGCCGGGAGCTGTGGTTCGGGCACGGCGGGCGGGAAGGAGGTTGGGACGCTGTGTATGGCGGTTAGTCGCGCTGTGTTTCTCGGAGGGCGGCCTTCCGTCCTTGAAGAACTTAGAGCCGACCGCCTGCTGAACGAGCCTTTGGCTGGAAGTGTAAACGTGACGGTGGAGGCAAACCGGCGTGCTTTGTAATCCCTCCCACGTCCGCGGCAACGCTGAGTCCCTGACGCGTCCGAAGTTCGCCCACTGCTGCAGGATCAGAGGAAGACTTACACCACAGTTTAGGAGCAGAGCTGTAAAAATATCACAGGGAAATCTGCCTAGGCACCCCTCAGCCATGAGTGACCGCATGTCCAGTGCGGAATTCGGGTCTAGTCAATGCTTCCCTTTGATTCATCTATGACCCAAACTGAACAGTTGTTGGTTTGCACTTTAGGAATAAATTCCATCTGCCTCACTCATGACAGCCTGTAGTAACTGAACGAAAGAAGAATCGGTAGCTGCTGGCAAATCCTCCCAACAGCTGCTTGCATCCTCAGTCCCGAGGGAGATAGGAAAGAAACACATGGTCTGCAAATCTTTGCTGTGTTTTATGGTCCTGCTTGGATTAAATCCTTATGAAACACCAGGTAACAAGCCATGTTAATGCTGCTATCATGAAGAAGCTGACCTATTTGTCCAGAAAACCAAGTGAGACATATGCAACAGTCTTAACTGTAGGCAGCGGCCAAGCTTTCCTCCGCAACCCCAGATGGCAGAGCCTACCCAGAAGAGCTCCCCAGAAAAGCTAACTCAGCATCTACAGAAGGATGTGCCACGGAGGACTGTGTCTTCAGCCACAGAGGGACTGGAAAGATGAGTGTCAACATCATTTGAAACACATGTTCTAAATTTACCTTTAATTTTAATTCCTATTATTCACACAAAGTTATGTCAAACATTAAAAGTATGCAAAAAGTGTATGCTCATTAAAGGGAGAGTTAATATTTTTATTTTAAAGACTGTGGCTAACAGTATACAAGATGGTGTCCTGCATGTTTAGTTGTGAATTGATAACCCAAGAAGACCTCACAAACACCTTTTGCCTGTCTAGAGGCTCTTTTTCATGGGCAAACTGAGGATTTGACAGGTTGTGCACCGCTGAGTAGACATTTCCCTTACCAAGAAGCATTTAAGGACCTTAGTTTGCAAACAGTTGATTAGGATAGCACACAGAGAAAAGTTCCAGTCACTCCCCTGAATGGTTGCTCATTTGTCATGGGCTTAATAGGAAGCCTGGATTGGACACGTTCCAGTTTCCAGCCTATATATTGAAGAAACCTCTACCCCTTTAAACCATTTACCATTAAGTCAACTTTTTCTCAGTAATGCCACAAAAAAATCATGTAAGTATAATCTTAAAATCTACAAGAATTTTTTAAATGTATTTAGTACAGGGTCTCACTGCATAGATCAGACTCATAATGATTCTCCTGTTTTCAGCTTCCCAAGAGCTGGGATTACAGGCACCCACCACCACCCCAGTCTTAATACCCAGTCTCAGCAGCATGCCAGGCCTGGGGCTGGCCTGGCATGCCAGGGGATGGATCTGCAGTCGCTGTGCTCTGCCTAAGCAGATGCCTTAGTCCACTGAGATATCAGGCCGGCCCAAATCTACAAGAATTTAAATAGCAAGAATGCTATTTACTTATTGCTATTTTAGGGATTAATATGACAATAATGACTAGGGTTTAATATAACAGCAATAACTTGGGGCTGGGGAGGTGGCACAGTGGAATAAGTGCTTCCCTGGCAAGCACAAGGGCCTGAGTTCAATCCCTGGTTCTGCCAAAAAAAGTAAAATTGAAAAAAAATGACTCAATCTTCCTGAATCATCTAACCCTCATCAAATAGTGCACTAATGGTTGGTGTTGTAGTATTTATTAGTACCTTTTCTTTAAGCAGTAAAAATACAAATATCACATGCTACTTAAAACATCTTTACCAAAGTTGGCAGTGTTACTTTTATTGTTGAATTTGAAAAAGAAAACGTGAGAGCATTTCGTGGCAGTAATGGAACTACTCTGGGAGGGGGCAGGGTGACTGGCTTTCTTACAGTTTTGCAAAAAGCCTTCTTTTCATGGGCAGACTGAGGGTTTGACAGGCTGTGCACTGCTGAGTAGACACTTCCCTTACCAAATCATAATGAGAAAGCCTGCAGTGGTAAGGCAACAAACATTTATTTATTTTTTTGAGACAGAGTCTCACTGTGTGTAGTTCAGGCTGGCTTTGAATTCACTTTGTAGCCCAGGCTGACCTCAAACTCATGGTTATCCTCCTGCCTCAGCCTTCTGAGTGCTAGGACTACAAGCATGGACCAGCACACCCAGCGTCAAGACAACAATCTGAAATATAATTAACATTTATTGGTTAGCAATAAGAAAATATTGCAAAACAAGGGGGACTAATATTGATTCTGTTTGCTTCTTTTCAAATTGTTTGATGCAACAAAAAAGGTCTCAAAGTATGACATATATGGCCTTAGGCATATATATCTAGTAAATTTTCACAAATCTAAAATCTGTGAAGGCTTGAACATTACTTCAACTTGTTCAAATCACTTTGGATGGATTATTTTTCGTGGATTTCAAATGATATGAAAATGTACTTACCTTATAAAAGTGCTCTATAACTATGAATGTGTTTATGAGCAATTCTCTAAAGAATGCAATTCAGTGATCAGTTAAATGGACACAGAATCCAGAGTCCAGACAGTTCTTGGATCTGAACTGCCAGGTTTCAGTCCTGATAGCCACTGTATATTTTAGTAGCCTCACCTCACTATCTTTCAAATCTATGAAATAAGAGTTATAATAATGCCTATATTCTAGGTTTGCATGTCTTTTAATCTTGTCATCTTAGCTACATAGAGTCCTAGAGAGGTGACCGGGTCATTAGAGGACCAATCCGCCAATGTGCACTGCTGGATGTGCTAAAGGAGTGCCAGTGTGCTGATGGAGGTCATCCCAGAGGTGTGCCTTTCAAGGCAGCATCTTGTGCTGGTGCATCCCCCTGGGCCCTCTCCCCAGATGCCATGATGGGAGCAACATTGCTCCACCAGGCCTTTCCACTGTGATTTTTTCTCTTGGGAGCATCTACCATGGACTGAACCCTCTGAAACCACGAGCCAAATAACCCATTTCCTCTTAAGTCAGTATGTCAGGTGTTTTGTCCCATGAACAAGATAGTTTGTTTCTAGGATTAAATGAGTCACTAAAGGCCAGGAATATAGCTCAGCAATATAAGCACCTGCCTGGCAAGCAGAAGTTCCTCGTTTCAATCCCTGGTACCGAAAAAATAATAATAAATGAGTCACTGAAATGAAGAGCTTGAAACAGTGAGTGGATCCATCACTGTGACTTTATTAAGTGTTCAACGTTAAATTACTGCTGCATGCATGGCATTGCAGCAGGCCTGGCAACTAGTGTGAGAGGTTGGCTTCTGCCCAGCGTTCAAGCCAGAGACAGATGTGGAATAATTATACAGTTATATTCAAATTGTGGTAAAGTCTAGGAACAAAGAGGCCAGAGTGCTGTGAGGTTAACCAGTGGAAACTGAGCCCAGAGCTTAGAGACAGTTTCCTTTGGGATGTGATAAGAGATAGGGATAATCCAGATAAAAGAAACAAACAGCCTACGTAAAGCCTGGATGGACATAAGCATGGCTCTGTCACTGAAGGAGGGCCAGTCAGTGTACAGTGGCAAATGAAGCAAGGAGTAAGTAGTAGGCGCTGACACTAACTGGCCAAATGATGCGGATTATTTTAAACCATATTAAGGATTTGGGTT
Source organism: Ctenomys sociabilis (assembly GCA_004027165.1). Taxonomy (NCBI): domain Eukaryota; kingdom Metazoa; phylum Chordata; class Mammalia; order Rodentia; family Ctenomyidae; genus Ctenomys; species Ctenomys sociabilis. The sequence continues at coordinate 24,711 of PVKA01016530.1, forward strand.
AAGAGAAGATAGGATGCCATCAAAAGGTTTAAACAATACAGTGATAAGAGCAATTTTTTAAAGGCTTATTGCTGTGCAGTATGGATATTGACTGGATTTGAGAGAATAGAGGGAAGATAAAGAGAATGATTAACATTACTGATACAACTCATTTTGGGGTGCTACCGCAGGGGACAGTGTTGCCAAAGATGATAGTTTTAGCTAAGGTCAGTGCAGTGGAGGTGGAGAAAAAATGTAGATGGCTTTCACAGAAAAATACAGTGGTAGAGTCAATAAACAATCAGTTACTGATGAGATCCCAGATGGCATGGGCAGGTGAGACAGTGCAAGGTGATTCCCTCTAGCTTGTGCAGGTAGATGGATGGTAGTGCTATTGGTGGGGAGGAAGAACATGCTGACTTGAGTGTGCAGGCCAGATGTGAGGTGCCTCTGAGGCTCTCCAGGGGAGTTATTAACAGGAGGTTCAGGTTGGAGCTCAGAGAAAGGAGCTCTGTGCTGAGAGTGCTGAGCACACATGGCACTTGAAGTTGTGGGCATGGATGGGGTCAGCTAATGCAGAGAAGAGAGAATCCTTTGCTTATTCTTGGGAAACTACAACTTTCAAAAGTCTCATGAAGTAGAATGAGTTAGGCTATGTTGGAGAAACACAGCCAGAAAGATCTGAGAGAGGAAAATCAGGAGCATGTAGCAAAAATCATGGCTATGCAGTTGCTGCATTCTCTCTTCCTTTAGCAGTGCCTTCTATGTTACAGAAGCAACACTTGCAGCTAGGACCTAGTTCATGAAATATGCTCAACCAAACAGCTGCACGCTTTCGCTATATAGAGTTGGAGTGAGCCGGAGGCCTCATTCTGTCTCTTCCAGCCAGTTTCCTGCTGCAGCATGACCAGAGACCTGACGTCTTCTCATCAGCATTCCAGTGCCCATTTACTGGCCTCCTGGATCCGAGAGGCACTTGACTGCTGCCGGTCCAGCAGGAGCTGTGACAAGAGAAGCAGTGGCCTGGCTTCCAGACAGATCTTCCCAAAAAATTATAAGTCACAGATAAGGGGTTTAACTGAAAGTGCCAGTGTCAGGGAAGACTCTAAAATAGGACTACCCTGGGAGAGTCCTTCAGTCTTGTCCTGAGAGCCAGTCCTGGGGAACCTAGTCTAGATCCTGTTCCTCCAGCCCTTCCAACAATTTATGAGCACCCAACTGCATTGTTATGTCACTCTCGCTTATAATGCCTAAATGCTAGGTATCGAGTGTAAGTTGTCAAAAAGGCCCAAGATAGGTCAGAAAGATCAACAGTGGTGAATCAGTCTGGGCTGAAATGCATTTACCTGCTGAGTGATGGGGTATGGGGATGAAACAGAGCACTGCACACAGAGCTCTTCCTAAAATAAATCGAAACTATTGAGCCCCATAAGGTCAAGATGAGTCAAAGGGGTGCAGTGGTAGGTACTGTAAGTTTGGATATGTTGATGTGCTTACTGTGGCAGCTTGCTAGGCATCTGTGGGAATGACAGATTCTAAGAGAATACTGATAAAGCCCCCATATGAAATCAAAGCTGGAGAAAACTGTTGGGGAAAAACTTAACCCAAGGACTTTCCTATGTATGACTAGGAAAAATATTAAAACTGTAAGACAAATAATCTCTTTTGTTTTCTGAGACAGGGTCTCACCATGCAGTTCAGGCTGGCCTGTGCTCACCTTGTAGCCCCCAGGCTGGTCTTGAACTCATTGATCCTCCTTTTTCAACCTCCTAAGTGCTTGGATTACAGGCATGTGCCACCACGCCTAGTTCCAAAGATGAATAATCTTTATTTGTAAAAGCAACTTGAGCACTGCATTTTTACCTATTGATCTTTTCCACTATAGAAGTAGTATGTGCTCATGGTAAGCAGTGATACTGTCCAAAGGCTAAAAGACAAGTTCCTCCTGCATTTCCTGTTCCCACTTCATTTAGGGTAACAATGCCCACTGCCAGGTATGTGTCCTCTTCACCTTTATAGACACCTATAAAAACATAACTTGTTTTTGTTACTGTCGTTTACAAGAATTCTAACACATTGGTCCACAATTGCTTTGTCCCGCTAACAATTCATTAGTGTTGTCTGACCAGATCCATTGTCATAGATTCCCTTGGTCTCTGCTGAATCTGTATAATAGATCACCTTTCTATTGAGCCATTTGTTGCTGACGAGCATGCAGATTGATGCAGGTTTTTATCACAGCACGTTATGCTGCAATGAAGATACTTTATGCATATTTAAGCCATAGGATACTTAAGTTTGTACAAGAAGATTCCCAGTGGTAGGGCCGCTGCATGAAGGATATTTTCTATTTCAGTACAGACTGCAGTTTGTGGACCAGAGGGTTGTATAGTGGTCATTGCCTCCCTCAGGACCATGAGGGTGTCCATCACCTCCATCCCCGCAAGCTGCTAGATCTCACTCCCACCCCAGCCATAATGAAAGGGCATACAGCAGTGCCTCTGGATTGCTGGGGCCAATAGTCCTGCCTGCCAAAATTGCATGAAGTACATCTCTATTTGATGCATCCTTGTCCACTGAGTCCACGAACCTCTTACTCCTTTAGTCTGTAGTTAGTGAGATTACAACACCTGCAAAACAACTTCCTCCCGCTAATATAGTTGTACTTAAAGGAAACAAGGAGAAATCCCAAGATGCCCATGAATTTTAAGTCCTCATCTGATGCTTTGCCTAGCTGCTCATGTGCCTGAAGCCACAGGTTTCTATGCACGCTGTGACAACGTCTGGAGTAGATTCAGGGCCCAGGGCTCAGACAGGCGACATTCCAGGTCCCAGCACTGTTTGCCTTATATGTTGTGGAGTGACACTCTGGACACTCTGTGGCCTCGTCTTTAACATACACCCCATATTTACATTGCTCATAAGTACTAAATAGTATCACGGGCATAAAGTGCTTAGCATAGTGCTTGGCAAAGAGTGAGCTTTCCATAAATGATTTGTATAAGATATTTCACAGGATTTTATTGCTCCTATGAAATACAATTTGTTTAACACTTAAATCCATTGCCAAGTGTAGACCAAAATGATTTTTATAATTCCTTTGAAATAGAATTTATAAGTCATTTAAATGCACAGCCAAATTTTGTCTCCCTCATAAGATATTTCTTAAATAGGAAATAATTTTCCTTAGTTTCATGAAAGCAATGAGCATTTTTTGTCTGATTGATTGACTGATTTTCCTGTTGTGGTGTTGGAAATCAAACAAGCCACACCCCAGCCCATGTAGTACTTATTCAAAGTATGGATAATGATCTATTTGGGGCCAACCTCTGAGTTCCAGAGATGGGGAGACACAAAGAATCACAAGACCTAATTTAAGTCCAGAGTAATTTGCTGAGCTAAATAGACTTGAATAAGCATAGTCCAATATGTGAACAACTATAAGAACAAGAATTGGAAAGAATTAGGGAAAAATAGAAACGAAGTGATTATCTTTAGTGGAGCTGAGAAAAATTTCACAAATACCTCATCATTTTAGGGTCATAGCACTTTTGTGCCTGGGCATGTGCGTGCACACGCGCGCACACGCGCGCACACACACACACACACACCCCACTTCTGTTTTCTACTATAGCATTTCTTTTTTTCTCTGTAGAATTTTGTTGCTGTTAAAAATAAAATCATTTGCTGTTTATAGCAGAATTATTCATAAATATCCAAAACCTGGAAATAAGCCAAGTGTTTATCCTCATATGAACAGGAAATTGGGTAACTACATACAGCATAATTACTCTTCCTTAGAAAGGAAGGAACTTTCTATCGCATGCTACAACATAGATGAGTCTTGAGGACATCATGTTAAGTGAAATAAGACAGTTGTAAGAAGACAAAGGTGATTCCACACATGTGAAGACAGGAGAGTGGTGGTTGCCAGGTGCTACAGGGAAGAAGCCATGGGGAATTTTTGTTTAATAGATAATAGTGTTTCAGTTTCTTAGGCAGAAAATTCTAGAGACTGGTTGTGTAATAATGTGAGTATAGACTGTACTATTGATTTACAATTAAAAGTAATTAAGATGACAAATTTGATGTTATGTGTATTTTACTATAATAAAAAATTGTCCAACATAAATGGTTAATCACTTAATTCTGCAGCAGTGCTCTTGGCTATTTCCTGCTCTCTTGGAAAGTTCTTATCTCATTTACCTTAGTGGTTTTAAGCAATAGCATAGGAATCAAAAGGCCAGAGGTAAGTCAGACCTGAGATCAACTCTTATCATTAAAGTGGGGGTAATGAAACTGTTGCTCCATCAAGTTATCATAAAAGGCAATGAGGTAACACCTCTAAATATCTTAATGCAATACTTGGCTCTAGTGAATAATCAATATTTGTTCCTTCATAGATGTGCATGTATGTTGATTACTGTTTCCCTTGAAACATAACCAATTTTTAAGAACACTTTTTATTGTAGAAATGAAGAAGCGCCAGTAGCCCTAACCCAGTGGTTTAGGCAGGAAGCCAAATGAGGATAGTGTGACCCTTTAGTCAGTAAAACACCCAGGCTAGCAAGACCTGGCTGCTGCCAGCCAGCTGCGTTCAGGTTGAATTTGGAAATCCTGAGACTGTCACTACAGCTGGAACATCTAAGGCGATGTGAGCTGGACATAGTGATGCACACCTATAACTGAAGCACCTGAGAGGCTAAGGCAGGAGGATCCTAGCAAGCTCAAGGCCAGCCTGACTAAACTATGCAGTGAGATCTTGTCTCAAAAAAAACCAAAAAACCACAACAGAGAGAGAGAGACATGAGGTATGGTCTAGGGCATGGGATCAGGAGACCGTTTAAGTCAATGCAGAAGTGCTGCTGAGTCCCGATGATTCCTTTGTTTGAAGATTTTGTGTATGAAATACATGCATCTGCAGCCTGACCTAATGGAGGAGATTTTCAACATTGTTAATGTTCTTAGTGGAATACAGTCAGCCTGTGTTCTTAGTTCTTTTCTTAGTAGGATGTACTTCATCTGATGTCTTTACTACTTGGCGCAGTGCCGCCTTAGCCCTCATCAGTGTATGACATATGCAAGAGAAGCTGAAGCCAACTATGCAATTAGGTGGCATGTTATAGGAATGAAGACACTCGTGGAATGGCTTCCTCAGACTGAGGCCTTCTTTAGAGTAAAACTGAGAGACCTATGAGTTCCACTGGCTCACAAGATGGACTTCTTTACAGAGCTTATGAAGATGCTCAAATTCCTGGAAAAATCAAACACCCCTACTGCCTTCATATTCTGTCTGTCTCCTCTCCTCCCCCTTTAAATAATTGATTTGCCAGGACCTGATCATGCTGCAAAGAGAAAAATTTGGGCAAGCAGCAGGACAGCGACACAGTCCAGCACTGATCCCCTCCAGCAGGTTCCACCTTCCGTGGTTTCTCCATCGCTCCCTTTTCTGCTTGACCTTTGTCACTGAAAAGAGCCAGTACTGTGCCAGGGGCTCAGCCGGCTGGCCCCGGACCCGAGCTCGCCAGCCCCAGGGCGTGGTGACTGGCCAGGACCTGCAGGAATGAACTGAGTACATGCTTGGGCCACGATGGCCACTCCTGCCTTCTTGAGCTACTGGCAAAAGAGCAACAGAATCATGGATGATGAAGAATTATAACGGTAAGCACTACAAGCACAATCACCATTCAGATATAAATCATAGGCTTAAATATTATGAATCGCCCTTTACATTTCCATCAGCGCATATCAAGTACAGGTCAGACAAGTGTGTCTTATTGCACATCAGCCTTATCAGCACTGTTTAGCTTTAGAAGAACTACATGAAGTGGAAATCATATTATGTCCCCCGGGAAAACTGAGTAATCATGCAATTTTGAAAATGAGCATACAGATACCAAACTACTTGGCAATGTAGTCAACAGTATCTTCTACCTGCTTGTATGTTCTCTTCTGTAAAATCATTGAGATAGAAGCCAAGAGCCCTAGACAGTATGTAAACTTTGAGTCACAATGATTCAGTCTGCAAAAGGGTAATGGCTTCACCATTCTTACTGCAAATGGTCAGTGGCTGTCATGAGACCAGTAAGGTCGATTTCACACAGCCAGGGACCTCATGCTGTTTACTGCTGTGTCTCTACCATGGAGAGCTGGGCCTGTGACACAGAAGGACTTAAAATGTGTTTACACATTTCATAATTTTTATTTTACTTTTTATTTTTATTTCATAATTTTTATTTTACTTTTTTGTGGCTGGCTCGGCCTAGGAAGGGAGCTGGCACAGCACATGGTGCCAGGGATCACACTGTGATCCTTGTGCTTGCCTAAACTTGCCTAAGCTTGCCTAAGCAGGTGCTTTAGTCTGCTGAACTATCTCACTGGCCCCTCATAATTGTATTTTGTAATAGCTTGGGACTTATAGAACACTTGCACAATAAAGAGAATTTAGAGTTCTCTTGAGCCTGCCCTCTGGCTTTTCCTAGGTTAATCTTGCACAACCATAGAACCACCTTGCATTTAGTTCTCGTATTTCTTGAGTCTCCTCCAAACTGTGATATTTCCTTACTCTTTTCATCTTTTGTGACCTTGATACTTGTAAAAGTTTCAATCACTCTGTATCATGCACCATATTTGGGGTCTGTCTGATTAGACTGAGGTCATGGATCCTAGGCAAGGGTGCCGCAGAAGTGATGTGGGATCCTTCTCAGATCCTCCATGTAGTAATTTGTGACTGGTGACAACTTTGGTCCTGAGATAAGGTGTTGTGTACCAGGTTCTCCAGTGTAAAATCATTTTCTTTCCCTTGGTGCTAAATGTCTATGCAAATGCCCTGCTTCTAACCAGATGTTCACTCTGATTGTAGCATCCACCAACAAGTCTGCTTATTACCAGGGGGGAGGAGGTTGCCTGTCAGTGATTTCCTATTTTTGTTCTTCTGCATTTGTTAACTGGAATCCACAGTCTCCTCCTGTTGCACCATTCATGCATATATTGACCGAATATGCACTTGCATGAGGGTGCTGCTTCACCTGTCTCTGCTCCACCATAGCCACAAGTTGCCTAGCTTTCCACAGTTGGGCCCTACAAGAACTTCAGGCTGGTTCCCATCACTTCCTGGTGTGCCTCCCTCATTTTTTTAATCACTTAATGACACCATAAGATGTTTCAGGTTCTTCCTGTGTTTCCATGCCAAATGCTGAGGTCCCTTCTATTGGACCATGCTATCAAGACACCCAGATCCAGCCACTCAGTGTGCTCATTCAATTGGAGTGCCTGCCCTTCCTATAGATAAAGTTCAAAATACATGTTGTTGTAGTCAGAGTTTGTAAGGGAATAGATTTAATATAGGACACATAACATATAGGATTATTTTAGAATATTCACCAAAAAAAAAAAAATCAAATGCAGAAGAGCACAAGAGATCTGTCCATGCACTAGACACCAAGCTGAAGGCCTAGAGCCTCCAGCAATGTCTCATGCAAGTGTGCATCAAAGATCTGCACCCCGGAGGTCTAATGTCAGTGGTATAAGATAGAAAGTCTGTACCAGCAGAATGAAGAATCTGTGTCAGCAGGCTGAGGGATCTGCACTGGGGCCAGGAAGCGACACTCCAGGTAAGGACCAGAGCACAGCCATGCTCAGTGACAGTGAGGACCTGCGCTCCTTCAGTGATGACCAGAGCAGCTGAGTTCATATCAAAACCCAGCATGACAAGCTTCTCCAGGAGAATCAACAGCACCATCTTCCCTTCTGGTTCTGATTTTACACTGTTTGCAACAGTCCTCAGGTGGGCTCTGCACACCCAGAACTTGGGCTCATCTTAGCTGGGTATTGCAAGTTGGCCATTAGTTAATCCACCACAGGCTTACTATAGCAACCTGTGCACATGGCCATCTATGTATCGGTTAAAAACCATGAGTTCATATGAAACCTTCCATTGGAATCCAACATCACAGAGTTGAGTTAGCCTCCTTCCCACCCTGTCTTTCCGTAATTCCTTTCTCAAACAATCAGAGACTGGGCTGTCATTACGCTCAGTAAATCTATTTATGTGCTAAATCATGATTACATATAAAGAAGTTCCAGAGTTGCCAAGCCACACAACTGTGAAGAACAAATGCACTGGCGGGAGCACAGGATTTGTGCCCCACTTCTTTCTGTCTTTACTTTGTGCAATTGTGTGAGCAAAACAATATTTTCCAAAGTTACCTTGGCCAGTGCCTTTCTTTCCTCACCCCCTTAATATGATTATGGTATTCTCCTGTGCTATGACTTAGCTTATCTGACACTCTTTGGTATCCCATTTTGTCCTCTCTCCATTATTTTATTTGGGGGTTGCAAAGCATGGTTCTGAGAGTCAGTATAGTTCTAAGTACAATTGCACTCAGCTCAGTGTCCATCCCATTTTTACTATGGCGTTTTCAGCAATATCATTCCTCCCTCTCTATTTCCACCTAACACCTGTATGTAACCAATCTCACTCTCTTCTAGTTTACCCTGCATACATTGTTTTGTCACAGGTAAACAGGTATGTGTATGTTTTCTTGATGGCTAGAGCATTATACGCTTCTCACACCTTTCCTAACCTGGCTTATCCTGGAAATCGCTCCACGTCATGCCGTAAAGCTCTTCCCTGCTCTGCTATATCCCATAGCACGCCACTGACGTTAGCCAACTACAGCACTCTGCTGTGTGTGGACAGGGGAGATTCTTCCCCATCTTTTGCAGTGACCAGCCACGGACAGAGTGCCCAACCCTCAGGACCCCACAGCAGTTGCCTCCAAGCCCTGTGCTCAGCTCACACCCTCAGGCACACGGAGGGTTCATACATGCAGCACCAAGCTGGGTCTGGCAGCTCACAGGCTGGTGTCTGGACCAGCAGGAAGATGTTTGTCTCACAGCTGCCCCACTGTGAGGCTGAGCGGTGGTGAGCACTGCATACCTCAGAAAGGCCTTCACATTCCGTGTCTGGGGGCTGGATTCCAGGAGGTAGAATTTCTAGATGCAAAGGTCAGGCACATATAGTTTTAGGTACTGAATCCCTTCCTTTTGCTTTGCTTTTTTCTTCCCCAGAAGGTACATTTTTTCCCAAGAATATCCTACAAAACAAGCATGTTTCGGCCCTCCTGTCTTCAGTCCATCCTCCAAACTCTTAACACTATTTTGCTATTTTCATACTTTGGGGTGAACCTGAACTTTCTGGCAGTTTTTATAGACTAGGCTCAGGCCTGTTGGCTGCCTCCCTTCCTCTCTCTCTTTCCTGCAACTTGCTGGCGTGTCCCTGCCTGCCTGCATTCCGCTGTTGGAATCTTCCTCCTGGGCAGGACAGAGATGGGCACAGAGCCTCCTTCGTGGCAGGGGATAAGAGAGCAAGAAGCACCGCCCAGCGTGCAGGAGGTGTCTCCGCACAGCTCGAACGGCACGCCCCAGTGTGGTACTGTAGGAGACACTTCCAGGTCCTCATCTCGGGCCAAGAGACCAATATTTGTAATCCCAAAGTTACATTATTGGAATCCCATCAAGTTGATTCCAATCTACCACTTTCAATGCAAACCACGGTGAAAACGAAGACACTCAATTATATTTTTAATCACTGGGGAGTCAAGGGGCTCTAGGTCCAGCCACGAAGATGGGTTTCCAGAACCAAGAGCACCACCAGGTGCCTCGCCCAGTTTTTGTTTTTGTTTTTTCGGTGGGGGAGTGGCTTGAGGAGGATTGACTGAGAATTGTGGGAAGAAGGTGACCACTGAGAGCTGAGGTAGGTGAGAGGCCTACATTTACCTCCACCATATGCAGAGAGGATATGCAGAGAAAGTAATCTGAATTACAATCCCTTAAGGCCAATTAAAGGATAAACAGAAGTCCTAGCCAGCTCTGTACATAAATAGGATCAGGCCCAGTCAAAATGGAGATAGTTGCTCTTCTTTCAAGGAGAGCTGCTAGGTGGCCTCCACATGTCATGGAGGGGTCGAGTCTCCCCACGCTTCCAAGCCTGCTGTGTAGTCCTCGATGTGTCAGGCCCGTGTAGTCAGCACCCAACAGAAAGATTTCCCCACACTGTTCTACACCCGCCCCAGGATGGAAACATTCATTCAGCCTGAGGGCAAAGCAGTGAGTGAGACGCCCATTCCATAGGAATATTAGAAGGCCACATGAGTCGTCACACTAGTCTGTCAGCAGATCGTCAGCTCTCCAGCGCCGGGTAGAGCACACGGCTCTCTGCCATCTAGTGTGCAGGTGCCAGGTGCCTAGCAGGCCAGACACGATGGAAAGGACCACTGCCTTCGCCCTTAGGCTTTCCTGGAGGCTTGCATCTCAGCAGTGCTTTGGTTTATTGCATCTGCCAAGAGTGAGGGTATTTTAGAGGGTCCTACAATGGTGGCACGCCCTGAATCCCATAGGCCCAGGAACCAAAGAGGGTGTCTGTCACTCAGGGTCCAAGAATTTGATTGGTAGGAGGACACGTGGCCACGGGCTCACCGTAAGAAATTTGCCTGAGCCTAAGCGGGGGCGGTCACGCCAACAACATTTCGGATCTGCAGATGTTGGCTGACCTGGCTCCACACGCCTCGGACAGTCCGAGCACTCATTTCCCCCTGCATAGCGACCCAAATGGGCCCCTTGGGGATGTGCTGGAGAGTGTCCTCTGTGCTCCCTCGCCACAGCTGCTGTGTCCTTCCTCCTACAGATTTGGCATCACAGTAGTCAGTGAGGTCTGAATGTGGGAGTTGGTGTGGGCCCAGGACCTGACTTCTGGGGCACTATCCTGCCTCCTCCACTCCTGCGCACCCTCCGTCCCCATCCAGGTGCTGCTACGCGTCCCCTCTCCCTGGAATCCTCCACTCAGGCACCACCTGGTGAGCTCTTCTTTTCCTTACGCTGGTGTTTCCCTTTCAGTGACTTGGTTCATCGGTACACACAGGCCATCATTCCTTCTTGTCACCTGATGCTGACTAGCTACTCTCTTTAGAATGCTGGGGTAGGAGCTAAACCAGGAGAAACAGGGGCGGGACATAGTGACATACTCCTGTAGTCCCAGCCAGAAGGGTCAGAAATTCAAGCCCAACTTAGGGGATCCTGTCTTAAATCACAGAATAGAAGAAGGGCTGAGGCTATAGCTCCATGAAGAGACCCCAGGTTCAATCCCCCATATCACAAAAAAGAAAACAGAAATACAGAAAAGTGCACAAGAATTGTGCTTTTGATGCAAGGGTATATACAGGATGAAAAAATAACCAGCATTTCTATACTCCCTGATCCGACAATGAATGAAAAGAAAATATTTATTTGACTAGTCTTCTCCTAGCTGGGCAGAATTCTCATAGCTGGGCATTTCTTAGATGGCAAAAGGACAGGTGCCAGCAGTGCTTTTCTGTGCGCACATCGCCTTGAGTGTGTCCTAACACCAGCCCCATGCTATAGCACTGTGCTCATACATCTCATGCCAAAAATATTTTATGCATCAATATATTCGTTTTTTAATAGCTGTGTAACAAATTGTCACAAGCCAGGTATGAATTAAAACAGCAAAAACATTTTTTCACAGCTCTGTTCCTACTCCCTGGTTCTTGCGCTTGCCCTAGGGAGGAAGATCAGATCCAGCTCCATGAGTAAAGACCAACGTGCGCATTATACTGTCACTCTGGCACGCTGAATAAGGGGCCCTCCGATGCTGAGATGGGGGAGAAGAAGACCTGGACCACCGTAGCCCTGGGAGTCAGGCCACCAACTCTGCGCCTGCTCACTGTAGCTGTCCCTGGTGTCACCCATGCCTACCACCTCTTCTCTACAACCTGATTCTCACTTTTACACCTTCCAATCTCCACAACAGCCCAGCAGCCCCCACTCCCCACTCTTGGTCCTCCTGGGCCCTCCAATGTTTCATTTTCAGCTTGCTGGTTCCCTCTGTCACCCCAACCTGAGAGACCTCTGCTTCTAGCCTGCTTTGTGCTGGCCAGCTAAACCCTGTGGATCCCACAGAAGGAGGCATCTAATCTCCATCCAGCGGGCCAATGAGGTATCCTATGTGCATGAAAGCCAACAAAGTGTGAGAGTCCTGACACATAAACTTTAGTTACTAAACAATTTGAAGTAGAGGTTTCAGCCAGGCCTGGTGGTGAACACCTGTAATCCCAGCACTCAGGAGGCTGAGGCAGAGAGGCTCACCAAGGGTTCAAGGTCATCCTGGGCTACATAGTGAATTCAAGTCCAGCCTGAAGTACAGAATGAGACCCTGTCTCAAAAAAAAAAAAAGGGGGAGGGAAGGCTAGGGACATAGCTCAGTGGCATAAGCACCTGCTTGGCAAGCACAAGGTCTTCAGTTTGATCTTCAGTACTGGAGGGAGGGAGGGAGAGAGAGAGAGAGAGAGAGAGAGAGAGAGGGAGATGTCTCTTGACATCTTTTTCTTCTTTCTACCTTCAAGCCTTTTAGTCACATAAGGAAATAATAAAGACCCAAGGAGGTCCAGAGGAAGGGTGAGTGATGCTAACTCATATCCAACTTACACAATTGCCAGTATTTTAGCATTTTGGTGTCTGACATATACAGTACACAAAAACACAATTCAAAATGGAGTGGCATTGTAACTTGGATTTACAAACAATTTTTTTTAAAAAAACAATCTTACATGCTAAGATAAAGATTATTTGAAAGTAGGCATCTTTATTGTCATTCATTCAACAAGTATTTACACGGGCATTGGCTCTATGTAAAAGTTCATTGCTTTTAAGCATCTAGATCACACATAGGGTTTTATTTGGAACCAATGAAGCACTGATAAAGTCCAGCCTAAATCTTTTAATGTCACCTAGTTCTTTTTTTTAAATTTGTAATTGAAGTTGACATTGTAAGAAAGAGAAGAAAAAGAGAGATGAAAAGAAGGAAGAGAGAAAAGAAAGAACCATTACCTTAGAGTAATTTTAAGCTCACAGGAAAAGATCAAATTAAGTCGGTGGGCATAGCAAAGAGCTCATCAAAGCCCATTAACATGAATTACGATGCCAAGAAAACCCTTAAGTTCCCCTTACTCGGGGCCCTGAGAGGGAGACAGTACATATAGCTAGCCAGCCTGATTAAGGGGAGACTCCGGGGGCCTCCTCTGGGAGCCGGCCGGCCTCGCCTGTGTTTCTAAAGGCCGAACCATTAGCAAACAGTGGCTTCCTCCCAGCCTTCCGAAGGTCCACAAGGTATAGATTGGAGGCGTTAGCGGCTTTGTGGCTCCTGTGGGGTGCAGAGAGCAGCAACACTTTTCCACCTCTCTGGAAACCTACCCAGCCCCTCCGGAGAGGCGGGCCTCTGGGATCTTGGAGAGCAGGAGGCTCACAAACCTGCTCTTCCCATGCGCGCCCAAATGACCTCTGAACCTGACCGATGCCCCCCACCTGTGGGCTTCTAGCTGACAGTAATGGATCCGTTTTCTTCTAATTCGCCTTTCTTCATTTCAGTCCCCATCTGTCATTACCACTATAATTATTTTCTGTGATCAACATTTTGTCAGATAAACCATCTTCTTTTATTCCAAAAGTTGATCGTCTTGTTTTTCCCAAACCTTTGAGCTACTGCCTCCGGCTGACTGCGCTGCCCGCGTCCAAGGAGTCACGCTAGGTGTCTGTTCTCACTGCGGCAAACCGTCTCCTGGCTACAGACCCAAATTTCAAAGCTTGAGCCCGAACTTCTTGTGCTCTTTGATTTACTTTGATTCCTGGTGGATCTTTGCTAGAACGCACTGCTGCAATTCCCTCACAAGACCTAAGAAACCATGGAGACCTGCCGACAGTCACTGGACTCGAAGCAGCAGCGTAACTTCCAAGTATTTGCTGAATGTAATTTATTCATGCTAGCCACTGACGCCTCAGAAACACAGTCATTGAGCACTCGAGTAGTCGTTTGAGGAAGGAGTCCTCAGGCCCGTCCTGTGTGTCCCAGCGTCCTTCCCCGCGCGTGCCCGCTGTGGCCTGCAGGGCAGAGCGCTTGGGAAGGCTCCCGCTGGGCCGCCTGGTCCCCAGTGCGGTGGGTGTGGGGCTGGAGGAACCTCAGGATGACGGGGGCGGGAGGTGGGCGCTGCTTGGGCGCAGGAGGAGCGGGCCGGGAAGGCGAGGCCCGCTTGCTGCTAGGTCCTCCGCTGCTGCCGAGTCACTACATTGAGAAGCGCCGGAGGCTGAGCAAACATTGCGCCGTGCTGCTGGACTTTCAGCCCCCAAAACCCGGTGCTAAGTAAACCTCTCTGTTTATAAAGCACCCCGTGTTGGGCCAGGTGTCCCATTACAGCAGCGCAGGTTACATAATGCTTTGGGGACTTGTCTGCAGCCGAGTGCTCTGCCTCTGAAGCGCATGTCACGGGCCATCACTTGCCGGTCTAGGGGTGGAACCCAGGGCCTTTGCACTGAGCTGCATCTCAGCTATTTTCAGTTTTTATTTTGAGACAGTATCTCACTAAGTAGCCATAACCTGGGCTGGGCTCAAACTTGGGATTCTTCCGCCTCAGCCTCCCAGAGTGCTGGGCGTGGCGGCTTCCACCACCACACCCAGCCCTTAGTCAAGCTTAAGAAGGGTGGTTGTTATCTTGAAGTAATTTGCCATTTGAATAAGGAGTGCAGAATCGCTTTGTTCTAAGGTAGAGAACTTACAGACCCTAGGAGCTCGCCTTGGTCAAAGTGAAGTGAGGTGTGTTTAGAAGGAACTGAATAAGTGCACAGACTTCTAATGGGTTTGGTTTCCCACAGAGACTGGTGAGATGCTGCACTTTATCGTGTTCTTGTTTCTTCTTCTTATTATTATTATCATTATTATTATTTTGTGATACCAGGGATCGAACTCAGAGCTTTGCACTTGCCGGGAAGACCCTTGTGCTGCTGAGCTGTATCCCCAGCCCACTCTACTGTATTCTTAGGCAGCTTCGGGCTTAACGTAGAGGCGCTCCGTGCTCTCTCCCGCAGTCCTCTGCTTGTGCCCAGAGCAGCTCTGCCTGCCTCTGACTGTCCGTAGGAGCCTAGGCCAGCGCTGGGGCTTCAGGCTCTGACCCTGCTCTGAGCATGTGTGAGTAACCAGGCCTGACCAACCTTTGACTCCTCCCAGGGCAACGGGGTTCAAAGAGGGGCACCTGACACAGCCAATTGCAGCCTCTCCTGGGACCGTTGTTCAGATTATATCATCTATGATCGTGAGTCACAGAAACATCTGGTCATAAAATCCACACAAGCAGTCCAGCTGAGAAGGGGGAACATCTGTGTCCTGGACATGCGAATGTCCGGTTTCTGAGCTCCACATGCTCTCCGACTTCAGGGGAGTAGGTGGAGTTGGGCTTCTGCGCTCGCGCTCCACAGCCACTTGGTGGCTCCTGTGTAGAAGAGTGTCCACCAAGG
Organism: Ctenomys sociabilis; assembly: GCA_004027165.1. NCBI lineage: Eukaryota > Metazoa > Chordata > Mammalia > Rodentia > Ctenomyidae > Ctenomys > Ctenomys sociabilis. The sequence goes on from PVKA01016530.1 coordinate 40,050, forward strand.
TGGCCATCCGTGCCCCAAGGCCAGGAGGCACAACCCAAGCCCAGAACTCTGGTTAAGGCCAGCCTTGGAGCCGCTAGTGGGACACCCTTGGCCTCAGGCCTCACTCTCCTGGATGGGCCTTCCTGTGAGGCTTCCAGCCACTATCTCTATCCTCAGCAGGATCTGGACAGTCACGGCTTCCAAACTACTCCATCATTTTTTTTTTTTCTTTTCATTACAGAAATAAGCAGAAAAAATATCCAAGCTGAATGAAAGAAAAATATCTGTGCACAGAAGTGCCCAATGATAACGCACAGTTAGCACCCCTTTTGGCCAGCGTATATGAAAACAGGCATCATTGTATTTAGTATTTTCAGGTATCTTTTCTGTTTTTCATTTCTTTTTTTTTTTTTTTTTTTTTTGTTCTTTTTGAGACAGGGTCTCACTATGCAGTTCAGGCTGGCCTTAGGCTCACTTTGTAGCTCAGGCTGGTCTTGAACTCACAACAATCCTCCTGTCTCAGCCTCCCGAGTGCTGGGATTACAGGCATGTGCCACCACGCCTGGCTGTTTTTCATTTCTTAATCAATTTTGAAAAGCAAGCTACTGTTTTTCTGCTGCTAACCCCTCTTGTAAACATTGTCAGGGAGGGAAGGAGAGGGGAGGGAGGAGGAGGGGAGAGGAAGGTAGGGCAAGATCTGCCATCCCCTGCTGGAGTTTGCCCACAACCTTTCACTTGCTCCTGACTTGCGAGGAGGCCACAGTGCCCACCGACTCCTGGAGCAAGGCTTGCTGGAACTCAGAGGGACAGAGGCTCAGCCTTGAGCCCATTTGGATTCCTGGTGGAGCACAGGTGCAAGCTGAGGAGCAGGGAGTAGGGTGAGGATGTTCCCACGGGGAAGAACACCTTGCCCTGCAGCCTGGACACTGACTGCAGAGGGCTGACAATGAGCTGCTTGCAACTTGGGTGGGTCTCTCTCTCTCTCTCTCTGTATGTTTCCTCTCTCCCTGCTCTCTCCTCCCTCTTCCTCCTCCCCCTCTCCTTCCTTCTCTCCTCCCTCCCCTCTCTCTTGAGAGCCAGTCCATCCCAAGAAGGTGGTCATCAAAAGACACCTCTAGGGGTCTGGATCCCAGCTATGTTTGCTGGCACCTGGAGACCCAGCTGGCCCAACCTGAGGCTCACTGACCAACCCAGTGCGGAATGGAGCTTGGCTCTTTTCCCTGCTTCCAGGAGGGTAACAACTTCCTCATTCCAAGCTGTTGTGTAAGATGGCCCATAAACATAGTATCCTGGGAGCCACTTTAAAGTCTGACCTGAGGATGGCCTGAGGAGGACAGAACTACGTCTCAAGAGCAATGGACGGCACGCTCAGAGCAGAAAGCCACTGGACAATGTGCAATTGAGATCAGGGTGCGGACTGTGACACTTGAGCCTAGGAATGAAATCAGAAAGGCCTTGAAAGACAAAATGCAACCGATGCAAACCCACGCCTTTCTCAGAGCCAAAGCTCTGAAAATCCATCCTGACAGATCAGGGAGAAAGATGTGCACGTGCCTCCTGCCCCCCCCCCCCCCCCCCCCCCCCCCCCCCCCGTCAATTAACCTAGGCTCGAGCTCGAGCTTGGCCTTTCTACAAGAGCTGTGGCACCTCAGAGTACAAGACAAGGCCACCAGCAAGGACACCTGACCCCAACTCCAGTTAACTAAAGACAATAGCTGCAGGCTAGAGACTTACATGGAGATCACACAGCTGGCCTAAACTAACAGTCTTACTTAGAGAAGGCCTTGAGCACACTGCAGATGTACTCCCAGGGTGGGTCTGTCTCATTCCTGCACTTTTTTCAGTATTCCCTTCCTTTGTCTCATAACCCAATAAATACTGGCTGCCCAGAGAAAATCTTCATCTTAGAGCCCAGAGAAGGTCAGTTCTGTTAGAGGAGTCTGATGCTCCTAGAGACTTCAGATTATACTGCTGACTCATTTATGTAAGCCTCTCCATCCACTCGGGAGATTCCAGGCCTCATCCATCTGCAGTAACTAAGGGATTTTAATGCCATAGTTTGGGGGCTTTGCAAGGAAACAATAAAATACAGAACATATTTTATAGATTATTTAATAATTACTCACCCAAAGAATCATATACAGAGTGCAGGAAATTTGTCCATACACTAAAGACCAAAAAATCCAGCTGAGGGCTGGATCCCACAGTAATGTCCTGCCTGAGTCCAGCTGGGGGCCCGGAGCCCACAACAATGACTCATGAGGCCTGCTCCACAGATCTGTGCTGGGAAGGCCCAAAGGTCAGTGGTGGAAGCTAGAGCGTCTGTATCTGGGGGATAAAGGGTCTGTGCTAGCAGGCTGAGGGACCTGAACCGGAGCCCGGAAGCAACGCTCAAGGTAAACACCAGAGCTCCCCTGAAAAATACCACAGCCATCCTCAGCAACAGTGAGGTCCTGAGCTCCTCCAGCAATGAGGAGAGCTGGGTTCCCATCAGGAAAGCCATTGTGACAAGCTTCTCCAGGAGGCTGAGCTGTGTACCATCTTCCCCTCCATGCTGAAGATGAGGATCAGAGCTCCCCCAAAGAGAATTGTAGCCATTCTCAGCCATAGCAAGGTCCCAAACTTGTCCTCTGATGAAAACAATCAAGTTCACCGGGAAAACCAGCATGAAAAAGTCTCCCAGCAGAACAGCCCGAGAGAGCCAGTGGCGTCCAACAGCTCCCCGACAGCTGCTACAGCTTCCCTAACAGTCTCACCAGGCTCCCACCAGCCTTGGCCTCTTATTCTGTTAGCAACAATCCCCCGGGGGGCCTCCCATACCGAGCACCACACTAGTTCAGTTTAGCTGGATGTAGCAAGTTGACCAGAGGTGGGCAACTCACTACAGGCCATATGAGCCCCTTAGGACACCGAGATCTTGCTCACTACCAGTAACAATTTGAAGCCCTGATATGATAGGGAGCGATTTTGCAGATTCCCAGGTCAGCTGCAAAGATGTTGTTCCAGGAGGGAGCCACATGGGAATGGAGAAGCTTATGCTGTGAGTTACAGAAACATACAGGGGCATCTCTGCAATCCTCACTCAGGGAGAGACCCCGAGGAGACTGGCCCAGCCAGGCCCCAGCCTCTAGTGCGGGCTTCGCCTAGGCTGGCTAACACTCCCACCCAACCACGGCACTCCAAACTCAGTAACTGAGACTAAGGGGTCACACTGAGGCGACTGATGCCAGGCATGTCAGACAGCTTTCCCTCACTGTGACAAATGGCCTTAGATAATAAACTTATAAAAAGGGGGGGTTTGCCTCATGATTTCAGAGGTTTGGGCTCCTGGTCTTTTGGTCCATTGACTTGAGGCCTATGGTGGAAGCTTTAATCATGGTGAAGCACATGGCAGAGAGACCTGCTTGCCTCATGGTGGCCAGGAAGTGACGTCAAGGCCCCAGTATCCCCTTCAATGACTAAACTTCTACTAGGTTATGACAGCCCTTGTGGGTTAGAGATGTGCTCTGGAGACCTGAGGGAGGGACAGAAGGTGCATCAGGGTGCACAGGAGAGAGGCCTTGGGAAGGTTTACCTGGTGGCAGACTTCCCCCTGGACCATGAGAAGATTCCTTGGTCTCAGCCCACAACTACTGAGCCAGATTTTCTGGTCCAGAGCCCTAAGACCTGAAGGTTGAACAAGCATTTGTGATTTATATGTTCATGGATTAGAAGACCCTGGTTTATATAATCCTGGGCCACACACAGTATGCCCAACCTCTCCTGAGTGGAGAAGCAGAGGCAAGTCAACAGACCCTCACCCTCATCCAGCAGAGGAGCAGGAAATCCAAGTCATGCCATGTAGTCTGGGGTAGCAGAGCTTGTGAGCAACTTGCGAAAACCATCTTCCTTCAGGTCAGATGATTCACATGGTGAGACATCCCTGGGTGCTTGCTGCCCCTAAACACTGCAGGACCCACAGTCAGGGGCTGTGCTGAGGGGCACTCCAAACCAGAGCTCTTGGAGCCATCTGCTCCTGGGCTTTGGAAGAGTCCTGTTCTCATCTGTGGGGCTGAACGCACAGAGAAGAAAAGCAGCTTCCTAGGGTATCCCCTTGTCTACTCTGAAATGCAACATTAGGGCTGAGCAGATAGCTCAGTGGAGTAAGTGCTTGCCTGACAAGCACAAGGTCCTGAGTTCAATCCCTGGTACCGCCAAAGAATGAAATAAAGAAGAAAGAAATGCAGCGTCAGCATAGAGAACTGGGACTCCTGCACACTATTTAAGGGTGGTTTTCTAGGTCGCGTACCCCCAAAGGATTCTTCTGCTCTGGCCTCTGAACCTAGTTCTAAGCAGATGTGAGCTGAACTGCGTCTTCCCAAATCCTGGTCCCCAGAGCCTTAGATTTTCTTTGAGCAGGGCCTTTAAAGAAGTGATGAAGCTGAAGGAGGCTCTTGGGATTGGTTCTACTGGAGCTGACCAGTGTCCTTATAAGAGGGAGAAGTCTGGGCACACAGAGACAAGGGATGAACAGGCACAAGGGGTGACCAGGCAGGGGCAGTGCTACAGAAAGGCAGGCACCTGCCAGCTGGGGAGTGAAGCCCTTGCCAGAAGCCAACCACACAGTCACCACCTTGCCGTGGACTTACAGGCTCTGGAACAGTGAGACCTAAATTCCCGTGCTGTGGTGGTTGTTATGCAGCAGAGCAGATGATGCATGCACTGGGCTGTGTGCCCCTGCCACGCTGCCACTTTCTGGAGGGGCTGTGGCAATCTCAACTCTCGTCAGCCATGCAGGAACCAGCGCTTCTCTACCCATTCCTGATGCCCTACTCCTAAACTCTTGCTGGCTTTTGTCTACATTTACCTGGTTATTCCAAAGCCATTAACGCAAATTGTTTATGTTTATTACAATTTGCCCTTACTCTAATAAGAACTGAATGTATCTTTTGCCTATTTTCCTAGGAGAGTGTTATATTTTTACTATTCTGTAAAAGAGTAGTTTTGGTTTATGTTTTTTCTTGTGTGTGGGATTGGGATTGAGCTCCAGGGCCTTCACACCAAGCCACAATGCCACTCCTCTTGAAGTCTTTGAGATAGGGACTCTCCAAGTTGCCCAACTGGGGCTTGAACTGCCCTCCTGCTTCAGCCTCCCAAAGTGCTAGGGTCACAGGCACATGCCACTATGCCTCAGAATATTTTAAATTTTATTTTATGTACTTGGTACAGGGTGTCACTACACAGCTTAGACTTGTAGTGATCCTCCTGTTTCAGCCTCCCCAGTGCTGGGATTATAGGCATGTGCCATTGTAAGACTATTTTATGGTAAATCTACTAAATCCTATGTTGTTCATTTAATAATAAATATTATTCCCACCTTTTGTGTCCTGTTAATTTTACTTATATGTTTTCATGGAAAAGTTTATGTTCAAATTTATTTAATTATATTTGTGCTTAGAAAATTCTTTTTCCACTCAGATAAATGTTTAATTTTCTGTTTTTTGATGGTTGCATATTCTTCAATCCAACTTACATTCATTTCGGTTGTGGAATGGGAATGGAATGTAGTTTTCTTTTCCCTCAAATATCAGAATTTCACTGTATAATTTATTGGGAAAACCCACCCATCTTCCTTCACACTGAAGTGTCCCTTGTCACATATCGCCACTCAGCAGCCAGCTACTGTAGGCCTCGGCGCTATTCTCCGTTACTGATGCCACTGTCTTGCCATCGCTGCACCGATTGTGTTCTGATGTAGCAGGCGGAGGAAGCGTGTCTTCCCTCCCCTCCTCTGCCTACACATTCCGCTCGGTCTTGCTCAGTGAGCTTTGACGTGCCTGGTCAGCGCTCCCGAAGTCCTCGGAGACACTGGTCGGAGTCCCACATGCAGCAACAGGAAGACCAACTTCCCTCAGTCGTGCTCTCCACCAGCAGACGTGGCTTGGCTCACAAGGTTCAAGCTCACTTTTTGCTTAACTTCTTGAAGGAATATTGCTGAACTTTTTATCACCGTTGTGACCGACACCTGCTTCCATGTTGATCCCGGTTACTCACGACTGAATCACAGAGCGCTATTGGCTGTGGGTATTCACCTAAGACTGCCTCTTTGTTTTCTTGTTCAACCTAATGAGATTTTCAGGCGACTCGGGTTCAGGTTAGGTCCTCGCCACTCACAGTCCACAGGATCACCTGGAACCTCCCTTCTCTGTCGAGATCCTTATTTCTTTCATGTTATACACACAATGTAAAAATAACTGCTTGGCCAGTTTCCTTGTAAGCTCATATCCGTTTCTCATGCTGTAAAATAAAATGCGCTCAGAGTCTCCACACTCAGCCTCTCTAAAGGGGGCGCCTCTGCCCAGGCTGCTGCTGGGCTGTGCTCGCAAGCAGTGACATGCACAGCACAGTCCTCGGGGCACACGGCACTGGATCAGGGGTGGCCCCTGCCTGCGTCCTCTTGGTCTTAATTGCCTCAATAGAGTTGTACTTTGTGTACCTCCCTTGACTTACATCACAAATATTCTCGAATAACCTTAAAAATTTATGGTCACTGTCAATGTTCAAGAGTTTTTAAGGCCACTGTCCCCAGCATCACTTAGTAAGTTAAATACTGTAAGGAGTATTGTTACAAATGTCTTTGATACTATAGTTCCAGAAAACAACTTCTAGGTCTCTAATGTTGGATTGCAGGGTCACTGGTCCTTTGAACAGCCTGAAGTGTGGTGGGGCCTGCTCCGCTGTCCAGACAGGACTCGGGTAGCACAGGGGGTGTTTTGGTTGGTGAAGGTCTGGGTATGTGTGTGTATCTAAGTTGATACAGTCATCATAAAGCCAGCCCTTTTCAAGGGTAACAGGAGTGAAAGAGCCAGAGGAGGTCCCTCCACCAGAGAAAAACAGAAAGGACACAGTCGCCATCAAAAAAGCCCTTTAATATATAAATGCAAAAGGCACACACTTGAATCTGGAAACTTCTCACTATAAAATACTTTGGCATTATTGATTTGGTTTTACTAAAGATTATTACTAGGAGTAGCCATGTAAAACTGTTCTGAACTTATTACTTTTTAATCTCACTGAAGGCCAGGCATAGTGGTACCTACCTGTGATCCCAGGACTCTGAGAAGCTGAGGCAGGAAGATTGAAAGACCAATGTGGGCAATTTAGTGACTTAGTGAATCTCTATCTTACAAGAAGAAGAAGAAGAAGAGGAAAAGGAAGAGGAAGAGGAGGAGGAGGAAGAGGAGGAAGAATAGGAAGAGGAGGAGGAAGAGGAAGAGGAGGAGGAAGAGGAAGAGGAAGAGGAGGAGGAAGAGGAGGAAGAAGAGGAAGAGAAGGAGGAAGAGGAGGAGGAAGAGGAAGAGGAGGAGGGAGAAGAGGAGGAGGAAGAGGAGGACGATGAGGAGGAGGACTGGGGATGTAGCTCAGTATGAAGGTTCTTGGTTCAATCCCTACCACTGCAGAAAGGGGTGGGGGAGAGAAGAGAGAAAAAAGAAGGAAAGAAGAAAGGGAGGGAGGGAGGTGGGACAAAGAAGGAAGAAAGAAAAAGCAAAGAAAGAAAGAAAGAAAGAAAGAGCCGGGTATGGTGGCGCATGCCTGTAATCCCAGCACTCGGAGGCTGAGGCAGGAGGATTGTTGTGAGTTCGAGACCAGCCTGAGCTACAAAGTGAGCTTAAGGCCAGCCTGAACTGCATAGTGAGACCCTGTCTCAAAAAGA
>PVKA01016531.1:0-47721 GCA_004027165.1 Ctenomys sociabilis
GAATGGCTAGCGATGTGGAGCATTTTTTCATATATTTGTTCGCTTCTTTAATTTCATCCTCTGAGAAGTGTGTATTCATCTCAGATGCCCATTTCTGAATTGGGTCTTTAAATTTGAGGGCCCTGTTATATCTTAGTTCTTTATAAATTCTAGACAGTAGTCCTCTGTCTGATTGCTTATTAGTTAGGATTTTTTCAAAGTTTGAGGGTTGTCTTTTCACTCTGTTGACAATTTCTTTTGACGTGCAGAAGCTCCTTAAGAAGAGTTGATCCCATTTGTTGATTCTTTCAAGAGCTTCCCATGCGAATATATGTTTGTTCATGAACTCTTTACCTACCCCTATGTCTTCAAGAGTTCCTCCTACTTTCTCTTCCAGGAGATTGAGTGTTTCTGTTTTAACGTTTAGATTTTTAAACCATTTTGACTTTAACTTGGACTGCAAGATAAACCCTGAGAGGACTTCACTGACCACATAGGAAACATAAAGTTCATGTATTGGAATATAAGTCTTGATCTACCTAGATCTTAACCATCCAGCAGAAAAGTATAAAAATGAAGTATACATCGTGAGGCCATAATATTAAGCTGAGCTGTAAATGGCTATGGTCGACAATTTCTTTGAATAATTCACTATGGTTGTAGAATGCTGGACTGTGTTGGATTGTGGTGTCGAGTTCAAGCACCTAAGTTAGTTGAATGTCAATGGAGTGCCCACTTTTGACAGGTGTAGACAAAGGAAGGGGTATAGAAAGAAAAAATCATGATGTGTGTGTATAGGCAGTACAGTTGGGATAGATAACGCTGTGCCTCTACATAATTCTATGAGAGGCAAGATCTGCACAAATGGTGGTTGGACAGGATATTATGTAGGCTTCTAGCACTACGGTCATCCACTAGGAAAATAATTATTGAATTTTTTATATAATTCAGGTATAAAAAAATAAGTAAGCAGCTACACTCTTAATTCACTGATAAGAGCTATCTGCTAAAATAATATCTGTAAATATAATATCATGTATGCACCTTGTACAATACCAAAATGTTAGGAAAACAGTTTGCAATGTATTAATTTATCGAATCTGTATGGTTAAGGTGTCTTGAAACTGTTTGATTGACATTTGTATTTCAATAAAATAAAAAAAATTAAAAAATTAAAAAAAAATACAACATCTGTGTTAGAAGAGGGCATTAGAGGAGGGTGCTAGGCCAGGTTCTGCTGGTTTAGGTACTCTTCCCAGGCACTAGCACCTCCACAGCTGGAGTCCTTTGTCCCCTCCCCAGGAGCAGCAGCCAAAGCTGCCCTGTCAGGCAGGGACTCACTGGAGATGGCCTCTTGAGGCAGAGTGAGCGCCACACATGGCAAGGAAGGCAGCCCCAGGAATGAGTAGGAATGAGGGGCCCTTGGCTTCTGGGCCAGCAGCAGGAAACCGGAGAGCCAGAGGCACAGAGGGAGAGAAGAGGAGGGAGACAGAAACAATGCACCTCCCACCCAGTGACTTCCAGAACCAAGGGGACCAGACAACCTGCAGACAGAGCTGCTACATAATAGGGCAAACAGAAACAGAGCAGGGAGCGGAGCGCAACACATGCATGAAACCTCAGCACTCTGGGAGGCTGATACAGGAGGGGCACGGCTTTAAGCCCAGCCTGGGCAATCTAGTGACATAACAAGACCCTATATGGAAATAAGTGATAAAATAAGGTCTGGAAATTTAGCTTAGTGCAAAGGTCCCTGGATCATTCCATATACATAAAGGGGGGGGTAGGAGGAAATGGAGAAAGGGAAAAGAAAAAATAAAGGACATAGGACTGACAGAAGGAAAGAGGACTGTGATTTAAATCTAAACAGTGATCTGGGGTGGTAGCTCAGTGGTATAAGTGTCTGCCTGTCAAGTACAATGTCCTGAGTTCAAACCCAGTACCAAAAGAAAAGGATGTTATTTCTTTTTCTTTAGATATTTGGATGAACAAACTCTAAATGGTTTCTGAGCCAAATTCCAATAAGGGGTCAATAAGATTGTACCCAAAAGAATCTCTTCCATAAGCTCTTGTCCATGGAGAATTTATCTAATTAAGAATATATGCAGTAATGACGTGTTCAGTGAGATCGGACCTAACACAGCCTCTAACACTGTCCCAAGGATGTGGAAGCAGCTGAGCTGCCTTCCCCAGAGATCTCCCTAAAAGGGGTTTGAAAACTCTACTGGGAAAGGATCCATGGGAAATTCATTTTGAAATCTTGAACACACCATGTTGCATTGCTAGAGTTACTGTTCTTGTTGGGTTAAAATCCATCATGAAAATGCCATGTCTGAGAACTTTTCTGCCTCAGAAGAACACTGAAATGCAATACTAATTTAGCAACTAAGCTAACCACAGGTAATCCTGCAGATAAGGTCCAACTCTCTAAATGGGTTCAGTACTCAGATGCAAAAACAGCAGCATTATTTTGATAGAGCCCCGGAGTTCAGCCCAGCCTCTCACGCCCTCCTCTGCTTTTGCTTGTTCTGAAACCTGAAGTCTCAAACTTAAAAGAAATAAATAAAACCAAAAGTTTATTTCAATACCATAACACTCTTATCTGTTATTTGGGTAACCCTGAATTGAACATGCACCCTTGCACTTCTAAATACAACCTCTAGAGACATCAAATGCAAGTGCTCCAGCTTCTCAGTTTGCTAATGTAGCATTTTGGGCAACAAGGAAAGTCTGGAAGAAGAGAAAGCTTGAGCAGAGGCTATGTTGCTGGATTTGCAGGACTTAGCCCCAGACCCCTCCCCTAAAGGACCGGCGCTCTGAGCTCTCGAGCTCCCTCCTGTGGGCAATCCGCATAAGGCTGGAAGCGGCATCTGCAGGGTGCAAGGAAGCAGCATCCCCGTGAGTGATCACACCTGGAGGCTTCAGGCAGGCAGGTGGAGAAGGTAGGCGAGGTGCCAAGAACACAGCAAACGAACTCAGCACTCCACCTGAATTATATCTCTGAATGAAAAGAAAGACCTATCTTTGGCAACTTCCTCCAAAAGATAAATCTTTTAAGAATGAAGAACTGATTAGCCTAAGTACATAGCTGTATTTGCCAAGGAAAGAACTTGAGCATGTATGTTCAGGTTGGAGCTATTGCACTCTTTCCTTACCCTAAGGTGCTTCCAAAAATCTGAAACACATCCACCCAGGATGTGTATTTATAGCCAGCTGGCAAGGACCCTGTGAGAACAAGTGAGAGTCTGTCCACCACAGCCTGCCAGCTCTGTCACCCATCAGGAGGGACAGGAACAGAGTGGAAGCGCAGTTCATCATAAGTGCGGATGTCTTAATCCCGTGCCACAGAGGAGGCTCCGTGCTCTCAGGAGACGAGGTCGGCGTGTGCAGCACTGGTGTCCAGACATGCAGCTGTGCACACGCACTGCCTCGGCCACAGTGGACCCTATCGACTAACACTAGCGCCCCACCGTGACCTCCCGGCTGATGGACACCTGATGCTCTAACTTGGCACTTTAACTATGGTTTAAAATCATGGGTGATTCCCTGGCAAGTGCAAGGGTCTGAGTCCAATCCCTGGTTATGCAAAAAAAAAAAAAAAAAAAAAAAAAAAAATCTGGCTATAATCATGGGTGATGAGGCTGAGGGGACCAGACCTGTTCAAGTCCCCTGAGGTTTTTTCCAGGGCTGATGGCAACATGTCACCTAGAGATGTGTCCTGCTTCCTACCCCACCCCACCCCCCAGTGAGTCCCAGACAAGTCTACCTGAAACAGGAAGAAGCAGAAATGCACAAGCTGGGAGTCCAGGTGCAGGTATACTTTTATTTTATTTTTATTTTATTTTATTTTATTTTATTTTATGTGTTTGGTACAGGTTCTCATTACACAGCTCAGCCTCCTAGTGATCCTCCTGTTTCCAGCCTTCCCCCTACCCCCTCCTGGGACTCAGTAGCTGGCTCAGCATGCCTGGGGGTGAGGCTGGTGTGGCATGTGGTGCTGGGACTCAAACCTGGTCCTTGAACTTGCCTAAGCAGACACTTAGTCTGCTGAGCTATCTCACTGGCCCTAGGTCTACTTTTAATAGGAATCATCCATCTACTACCACCACTTATGTGTTCAAAAGATTAACAAACATCACAGCAGAGGGTGAGGAGCCAAACAGGATCTCAAGGTTAATACACTGCTCAGGTGCAGTAGCCAACCACAAAGCAATATCCTTTCTCTTACATTCTATCAGTTAGCCACAAAGACTTCTGAAATACTTCGGTATCCAGAGCTGCACACTGTGAAGGAGGTGGATCTTAAGCTCTGATTAGAGACCTAAGCTCCAAATAGAGCCTATGAGAGCAAAGAATAGGAATGTCTATTTGGCTTGGGATGGTGGGGGCCAGGAAGCAGAGCCCCACACTATAGGGCCAGCTGCTCGTCTCCAAGGCACTGGGGCACAAGAGGTGTGCAGATACCACTGCCTGAGGAGGAATGGGTGCGGCACAGGGTGTGGCCATGTGCAGTTCTGAGCACCTTTCAGAAACTCCAGAGTCATCGTGGAGAGCAGACTGTGTTCTAAATACAGGACAGAGGGGAGATCAACCTCTGGCACTGCTGACCAGAAAAGGTGGTCTGTCTTTGCTGACTTAAGAAAAGGCAATTTTCTAAGCATCTCATGATTCCCACCCCGCAGCACCCCTGCTGATGATTTCACATACAGACCCTTCCTTGCATATCCGGGTAACAAATGTTACTCTGTGATGAAAGCGAGAAGCAGAGCTGTGTGTTTGTGTCATGTCTTTTTCCCAGTGTTCAGAGTTTCACATGCATCTGTTTCCAAAGCCAGAAGAAGCCCTGGCCCAGGCTGCCTTTGAAAGGCACTAGCATGTCACTCCATTCAGCTGGCCTTGCAGAGGACTCACATCTATTTCTCCCTGCCCTGGCCCCCTCTCGCTCTCCTCCTGGTGGATGAGCACTTCTCAAGAGAGATCCAGGGTCCCAGCTAGAAGGGAAGGGGCTGGACACACCTGGCCCCTGATGCAGCCATTCTGTTAGGAACCTGCTAGCCCTCCACCTCCCAAAGTGGAATTTCTAAAATGTTTCACCTGCTAGTTCTTTGAAAGGAAAGCATGAAGAGCAGCCCAGCACATGTTCCTCCACTGTAAAAGTTCACAAAGTCCTCCCAAGCAGCGGGAAGTGTCTCACACAGGAAGAGCCACATGGCTGGGAACTGTTTCCCCAAGCAGGTCATGAAGGTTGCAAACGCCATTCACTTGACAGACTGAAGTTTGCCAGCCACCAACCAAATGGAAGGATTATGGTTAATTTTCGCAATTAATTTTGATTGTACTTTCAAAACTCTTGATTACACAGACCCAGTCCTATGTGTGGAGTCAATTAGTCCACAACCAAACACAAATGACATACTAAATTCTCCTCAACTTTTTTTCATTCAAATTTCTGGAAACACTCTTCAGTTACAAGCACAGATGGGACGCTGCTCATTATGCTGAGGTTTCTACTTTACATGACAAAATGGTTGGCTCTTGTCAATGGAGATGGGATCGTCCTCTGATGCCTTCCTACCCACATGCACACTGCTACTGTGGAACAGAGAGTGTGCGCACCAGGCCTCTGCAGTATTAATTTTGGCATCACTGTTGCTCTCAGGATGGACGGACATCCGACCAGAGGGAGAGGAACCATGGCAACAAGGGATCAGAGGGAGACCAGCATCAGATGCTATGGAACAGAAGAGAGCAGTGAGCCACAGGAAGTGAAGGAAGCCAGCCATTTCTCTCCTGAAGCAGCTGCAGATGGAGTAGAGAGGGAAAAGGGGGCATTGGATGCAGAGATGTCACCTCTGTGGTGGGTTTCAGTGGTATGCCTCAGGTTCAGTTCCCGGTACAATCAGAGCTCAATAAAACATGAACTGGGGATAAATTTGAGGAAATGTACACCGACCAAACAGAGACATGCTCAGGGGTCCTTCAGGCTTAACACACTAAAATTAGAGAAATACCCTAGAAATTCGAACTGCCAGTCTACTCGCTCCCACAGGTGCTGTGCCACTGCTTCTCAGGGCTATAAATCTATTTCTTAGCCCTCTTAGCTTTTCAGCTCCTGGCTCAGGAGAACAGACTGCCAGGTACCCTCTAGGGAATGCTTCTCAGCCCTCCCTAAAAGGGTCCCCACTCAGACTGTGCTTCCTGGGACAAGGAGTGCAGAGTCTCTTCCCTGCCACCCTCACTGCCCTTCACTCGCCCAGATCTTTGCTCATAGACAGCAGGAGGCCTGACCTGGCTGCACCCATTCTGCCACCTTCTTGGTCCACCATGGGCTTAAGCTTGGCATGGGCTTAAGCTTGGTGATGACCAGAGCAGGCAGCAGCCTACACCACAGAGCCTGGATCACAGGTCATCTCTCCACTTAAGAAGGTAGTCACCTCCCAATTATCTCACTCAATTTTGCTTGCACTCTGACCTGAGTAAAAGCTGAGGCACTTGGACCAAGCAAGGTCAATATTCAACACTTTTGTATTGCCAACAAAACAATGGCCTTGTTGTTGAGGAAGTCACTACAATCCAACAAGCCCAGCATGCGTACATTGGGACGAAGCCTGAGGAGGTACTCTGAAGCTCAGCCTAAGATGCCAAAGGCCACCCACTGGCCTATGAGTGAGTGTCAGGTGGCCTGAAGCCTCAGGATTCTGGGAGTTCAGCTACCTCTCCTCTAAGAAGACTGGCCCTGCTTGGGGCCTTCCAGGGTTCTGCAGAAGGACTTCTAGGGACAGAGGGGTTTCTGCCTGGCTCTGGGGCAGAACCCCCTCCAGGACAGCCTGGCAGAGGATTGAAACTGAGAAGTCTCCCACAGATTTTCAGCTGGGGTCATAAAGTGATGTCATTGTCAGTACACCGGGCACAGGAAAAACAAAGGAACTTGTTGTCATTTGGGTAGGGACATAAGAGAGAAAAAAGACAAAAGAGAAGCCACTATAACAAGCACAGGTATTAGTGAAGGAATAAGGAACAGTACACAGACACGCTGGCATTTTGCCTCCTCTAGTATGCCAGCTTGATTGTGAGTCCACCGTGCTCTGTCACACACAGTGAAAATCTAGTAACAATCCTGATTTACCAAAGAAAAGTCATCCTTAGGCAGCCTCTGTGTTGGCAACTCTAATTACATTTGGCCAGATTTTATAACAGACAACTTCCATCTTAATTGTTTTAAACTCTGAGACAGTGTAAGTTATTGTATTACCTCATTTTATTCATGTGTGTTTTGTGTCAAACTTTGCTCCTTTATTTTCAGACCCATAAGAATGTCTGTGGTTTTCATTTTCTATTTTCTTCTTAACCTGTATGAAATTAGGACGTAACAAAACATGAGGACATGGGTTCATATTCTGCGACTCTTCTCCCTTCAGTGTTTGCTCCATAAACTCTGAAGATACCTACACTCTGCTGGGTGCACTGACTGGTAAGAGCCCTGGCCGTGTGGCCGGCACTGTCACAGAGCTTAGGAAATGCACGGCAGCAGCACTTATCTTCCACAGCTGAACTTGGACACAAAAGAAAATTACTCCATACATATCATTCTCCAACTTCAGAGTGTAATGGAGATTCATCCTAGATCTGTATCTTGTACATGTAGAATCAAGCAACTTTTAATTAAAAAAAAAAAAAAAAAAAAAAAAAAAACCACCCTGGACCTTCAACACAATGTTCCACTGCCAGCACCCCCAACAGTCCCTACACTAAAGTCAAGACTGTCACCTTGCCTGTGGGGACACAGAACTACTTAGGAAGCTGTTCTGAGCCCTCCCAGTCTCCACGTGTTTACATTCATCCACGCTTACTGCTCCGCAATCTTGCTAGGCTTGAAGTTGTTTATAGTTTTACTTATGATGTTGATTTCAAGTCAAAATTGAAGTCAGTTTTCCAAATGTCTGGGCTTGTAGGCGGCAGATGAAGGAGTTTCTAAGCTGGAAAGTGTTCATCGGGCGCAATGCTCACCACTGGCCCCTGCGTGTGCAGTCTGCCCAGAGCCGCCCACCTTTAGAGCACTTCCGGGAAAAACCGGCAAGCAGTCACCCCTTAAACACCCACCGTGGGCAACAAGGGCACCAGAACAGGATGTACACAAGAGCCACTCAAGTTGGGAGGACATTTTTGGTTTTGATATTTTAAGAGGATGGACATTAGACACTCCCATGGACCAGCTGGCAATGAAACAGCCTCCTACGTTCATATCTGGGAGAATATTATCTGCCATAACACTGTTGCTAAGCGCTTCCCCCTCAGTAATAGCATGGATCTTGAACATCTCCTAAAGAACTCTGGAGCTGTTGGTTCACTCAGGTCCTCCACAGCCTGGACACCGAAGAGGCATGTCTCAGGTGCAGCTTCCACCAGGGGCACTCAGTGCAGGGGACTCCCCCTGCAGAAAGAATAAGAACTGAAGGCTGAATTTGGCAGCCTCTAGGCCAGGAACTGTCGCTGTCCAGGAGACCCTGTGGAACCAAGCTCCGGCTCCTGCATGTCTTGGCACAGAGAGGAGTGTGCCTGTAAGGCCCTCCGGATAGCCAAGTGGGGGTCCATCAGCAGTGCAGGATGTCGGAAGGCCACAACTTCACCTTGGGATTCTTAGCACAGGCTAAATGCCACCTGCTCGTGGTACAGTGAGCCTGTTGGCTCCAAGTCCAGCCCTTCTGTGAGAGCGGTCTATCACCCTTCTTTATTTCTAAAGAGAAATGTAGATGTGGGCTCATTGACTGGTCTGTCAGTATTTCGATAACTACACCCAACGACAAAGCAGAAGAACTGTAATCATGTCCATTTACTCTTTGCACAATATCATGATATATAACTAAAATTTATACCACACACAGTATAAATTCATAGCGATTTATACTACAAAGTATTCCAGTCTCCATTACTTATCCAGACTTGGAATTCATATGGATTCCAATTGGGATACATGTCATTCATTTAAAAACACCAACTACTGACTGGAAATAGCACTAAAGGTGTGACAGATCATCAGGAGGTCATGCGAAGCCACCAGGACGGCACCAGGAAAGTCACATCAGAGCTGCCACAGGGCACCATTTCTAAAGAAAGACTTTGGCAGGGGGAATGGGTACTTGTCACACAGAGCAGACCCCTGTCTTAACTGCAGAGACCTTAGTGACTGTCCCAAGGTATGCTGCAGTAACACTGCACCAGTGAAGCACCTGCATTTATTTTTCACGGTGAAGACATCCATACAGTCTTGCAAACCCATGGGCTGCAAGCTCTAGACCCCAAAGAGTCATGCGCGGTTTCCTGTTTCTAAGTAAAGATGTGGGATGAGGTGGAGAACAGCGCCCCCATCGCCCATGCTCTCCCACACGCCTTACCTCAGCTGAGCCCCTGAGTCTGGAGTGCTCCAAACCAAGCCAAGGCCCCCAGTGACACATGGTGTAGAGTTGGTAATTATGGTATCTAGCATTCTTGCATGGATCAACAGCAGGGCTATCACCGAAAGTGAGGGTCGGAGGACAAGCATGTATTAAGTGCCTACCTGACCCTACAACAGCTAAGTAGGTACTAGTGCTTTATCTCCACTTTACAGATGCAGAAGCTGAAGATTAAGACAGATAAGGAACTTGCCTAAGGCCACATGCCAGTAAAACATTGAGTTGTGACTCCCACACATTTCCAGGGACCACTACTATTGCTTAGAGTCAGTAAATGGAGGCTGTAAACCTGTCAGAAAAGAGGCTGGTAGCTGAGGTCCTCAGGAATCCAGAGCTTTTCCAAAAACAGGTGATCTGAAGAGATTAGCACCACAGAAAAAAAAAGAAAAAAAAATCCCAAACCTCTGAAATTTCCCAGTAACCAATCTATCAAATCTCCATTCTGGGGAAGTGTTTCTGACTAGACCACGTGTTCTGGGCTTGAGGGTGGGCTGCAGAGGAACTACAAAATAGTTTAGAGCTGCAATGTTTCTCCTGAATGTGAAAGAAGCAGCATTTCATGTGCACTTATGATTTCAGGCCATGTGCATGGGGAGGCCAGCAGAGGGGGGCCTCTTGAGTGGCCCAAGTTCAGTGCAGGACGTCATATGTGGTTAGTGTCACTGCACCCAGGAAGTCTTTGGGGTAAGCTAAGGAGGCAAAGGGTGAAATGTGTCAAAGCAAAGTGTCCAGAAGTGGAGGGGATGCAGACAAGCACACCTGAGCGTGAAGCTGTTGTACTCACTCACCCCCCCGGGCCAGGGAAGTTGGGGGGGTACTGTCTGCTTCTTGAGCCATGGAGTCCTGTGGCACTGCAGGTCTCCCCCCCCCCAGTATCTTTGAGAGGAAACTGGGTCCTCTCCTGGGCCCAAAGGCCTGGGTTCCCAGTTCGCTACTGCCTTCAATGCTCCTTAGGTACATGTGTGAGGGTGGTCCTGCTTGTACATATACACATGTAAGTGCGTGTGTCTGTGTGTTGTATCTATGTGTGTGTGCATGCATGCACATGTGCACACATCAGTACATACTATGAGTATCCCTTGTGGCCCCCCTGGGGTGGGGGAGTCTATCAGGGAAGATTGAGTGCCCTACAATCCCCCTCAGCTCCCCTGACTCTAATCTAGCAGTCATTTGTAAGACACAAGGCAGGGGCCCAGGGCTGCCCCGCAAGAATTTTAGGTATGAACCAGGAACTCACTAAACTCCTTCCCCCTTACACTGCTGGGGGGTGGGGGGAGAGGGCTAGTGAAGAAGGGGAAGAGAAGGAAAGGGAAGGGGAGAAGAGAAAAAGGAAGAGAGGGAGGAGGAAAGGGAAGGAAACGAAGGAGAGAGAGGAAAGAAGGAAGGAAGGAAGGAAGGAAGGAAGGAAGGAAGGAAGGAAGGAAGGAGAGAGACAAGGAAATAGAGGGGGAGGGAGGAGGGGAGAAAGGAAAGAGACAGACAGAGACAAAGAGAGACAGGGCAAGATTTGCTATACTGTTGCCTGGACCTCAGCTCTTTTGCCCTTATTTTGCTCAGATAAACGCCTTAGTGGGACTAGTCCCAGGCCACTGAAAGTTCCTTTCTCCCAGCGTGTTCTCGTTACCTTAGTGTTTTTTCAAGCACTTGTTCAAAAACACATCTAAGTGGAATGTTTTCGTTTCTGCAGATTGCATTAATTATGGTTTCGCGAGCCCAGCAGGCACAGGAGCTCTCAAGCTGGGCGCTGCTGCCATTGGCAGGGCCAGAGCTGTCCTAGGAGGCCACAACACGGTCCCCGCGGGCCCACGGGAGCGGAGGCGTGGGCAGTGCCACGGCTGCCCCTAGGACCTGTTAGATCGGAGAGAGCGAAGGTGTCCGCGGCTGAGGCACTGCCCCAGCTGCTGCTCCCTCGAGGAGGTCCGCGCGCGCCCGCCAGCCTATGCGGGCAGAGGGCTCCGTGAGCCCACATCTCGTTCTCCGGGTCCCGCCGGCCATGCCACCCCATGGGGCCCTCAGGACTCTCTGCGTGCCCCTGCTCCGGCCAGTGGTAACAGGACCCCAGACCCCAACAGCCGGACACAGTCTGGACGCCAGCACGCTGGCCACCTGCTCTGCGAGGTGCAGGGCTTACCTTGAGCGCCGAAATCTTCCGTGCGGGCCTCTGGGGCAGCAGCACGGAGAGCAGAGGCAGCCAGCACAGCCGGGGCAGCAGCATGGTGGCTCTTGGGGACGGGGATGCGGACGGGGCGGGGGGCGGCCGGGCCCTGCGCCCTGCGCCCTGCGCCCTGCGCCCGGGGACGGGACCGGGAAGGCAGCGAGGGCACGACCGAGGTGCAGCGGCTCCTAGCGGTCCTCTCCCTCCCCAGTCGGCTCCCTCGCCTAGCGCTCCTCCGCTTCCCTGCGCTTCCCTGGCTCCTGTCAAATACCCTCCGAGCTTCCCGGATCCTCCCTCCTTCCCGGCTCCTCCCGCCTCTCCCCTCTCCTCCTCCAGCCCCACCTCCCCGAGCCCGCCCAGGAGCCCGCGGGCTCTGGTGCCCGCCCCTGGCGCGGGTCTGCAAGGGAAGGTGGCGCAGACCCCAGGACTGAGCCGTTGCCAGCTCCCTGCACTAGCCCCACACATTCACAGGCACCTCCACTCAGGTGCGAGCCAGCAGAAGCTCCGGGCACAACAGCCCTCTAGGTAGCCTGGCCACCGGGCTTTGTTTGCACAAACCAAGGTTACCAAGCTCAGGAGATCCCAAAAGCCCTTTAGTGATCCTTGACCTCTGAGATCTGGTACACCTGGAACAGACCAACTGACCAGAATCTGGCCCTTGGATCAGCTCTGCCAAGGAATCCCAGGTCTCCAGTGGGGCAGCTGAGAACAACATGTCTTCCTGGAATAGGACCTCCAGAGCAGCAGCATCTGGCCAGTTAATTCTCTCGGGATTTCGAGATGCTCTGCTCAGGGGAGTTCTGACTTAGACAATACTTTTAACCCATGGCAAGAAGCAGCAGAGCATCCCGGCACCCTTTGCACACAAATGTGGCTGTCTTTGAGCATCTGCACCTGTGTTGATTCAGGAAGAAGGATTGTGGGGACCCTTCTCTCATCTGGGGCAACTGCTGTAGAAATCTAGAGAACTGCATGCCGTGACCCAGGTGCTGAGCAGCACCCACTGCAGCAGCATTGCTGCAATAGTTCAGCCTTGGCTGGTAAGTTGACAGGAAAAGGCCCTAGCTCTGTCTCATTCCGAAAGCCAGCAGTGGAGTGGAGACACTCAAGAACAATGAATCAGGTGACTTGTCAGGAGCTCCAGGAAAGAACCAGAGACCCACATCCCATGTCGGAGTTCATCTAGTTTGGGCGGGCTGCACTGACAAGGTGCTCAGCAGCAGCTGGGTGTATCACTAAGGCAGGCATGCTGTGGGCATGCGCACTCGGTCCCCACTGGGAGGAAGGCTGCCTCCACTGCTTAGGGGTGCTCTGTGCTGCTGAAACCAGGGAAAGGGGAGAGATGACTCTTGCCCCAGAAGAGGGGCCATGAGGAGAGGGGCAGTGTTAAATCTCCTTCAAATTCCAAAGCTCAGAGAGCAGATTAAGCACTTAAATACATTCCTCTCAGTAGGAAGATTTGGATGGAAATTAGGATTAAGTTCTTCAGGGACTGCTCTGGCTTCCAGAGATACAGGTGAGCCAGCAGTTGCAAAGGACTATCAAGCAAAGGAATGGCCACTGTCAGGGAGACTTCATAAAGCTAAAGTAAAAGTGAAGCTGCAATCAGGTAACTCTGGATGGCTGAAGAAAATTTAAATTTAAAGCTGACCTAACTCCACTATGGGCTATTGAAGATTTTCTTGTTCCTCTCTATTTATTGAGAGCCCTGCAAGTCATTTTCTGAAATATTTGATAATGCCCATTATGCTATAAAATTTGAAGGAAATAATTTATACCTCATGTACTTACTACTGCAAGCACCATCAGCGAGGGCAGACTTGCTTGTCCCCATTTGGGAGACGGAAGACCGAAGCCGGGAGAGCCCAGCCCTGCTCAGGTCTTCCACCTCACAGACCTGGGAGCACAGCCCAGATGCCCAGAGGCCACCTCACAGCCTCTGAAGATACAGAGGCAGAGGAGATACCCTCACCTCAGGGGCTTGGATCCAAGACTCTCACCACATCTGTCACTTTGCAACCTGAGTCCTCTGGCAACTCCAGGAAGCCCAGTGAAACCCATTTATTCTGGACACTGACAGATGAAGCCTAGTGGAGACTTTCAAGGCCCTTTAGAATCTGGAGAGTCTCCAGGAACTGAAGGCCACAGTTTAGTTTTTCAAAGATCCTAGAAGTTTGAAGTTTAGAGAGATAATCAGTTCCCATTTCTGGAAAGGAAAAGAACACCTTTAGTTGGAACATTAGGAAATGGCTACGGCTGCGTGTCAAGTTAAAGTCCCAAGGAAGACACTGCCAGCCTGAAAGCTGGAGGCAGGCCATGTCCAAAGGGATAGATCCCTCGGCTCACTTTGCATGCAGATAGGGCCAGAAGCAATCAGCTTCCTACAGGACAGAAGGGAGCCTCCCATTCTTGGAAATGTGATTTTATTTTGAATTAATCAGTGATACAGGGACCATCCTAAAAGGTGCCTTGTGGACCCATCATTTAAATTTCTGCCACTGGTAAAGAAGTTACAGCAAAGAAAAGAGAACTTGCCAAGAATCATGCTACAGTTACATTTCTCAGATGACTTTGCCCCTTAAGTCATTGTGCTAGCTTCCTTCTTAAAATTTTTATAATGTTAAAGCTCCAAAGTGTTTTTATTCATGCTATAGATGTGATATAATTCATTATTCCTGGCTTATACATTGATATCTAGCCAGAAACCTTTTCTACCACTTTCTTAACTCAGAATTCATGTTTAATCAAATGTTCCTTTGTTTCTCAGTGACTTCTATAAGTTAGCTTGGCGGCCACAATGAGTGGCAATAGAGACCAAACTGGAGCCAGTCGTGACCACAGTGTGCTCCATGCCCCCAGCCAGTCACCTGTCGGCAGCTTGCTCATTTAGTAAATGCTGCAGATTTCTGATCACCCTGAGGAGGAGGCCTTCAGTCCACTGGGGCCCCAGGGTAACCCCTGTGCTGTCCTCAGCCTGTGGGCAGTCTCCAGTGCTGGGCCAGAGACTGCTCAGCCTCAGGGGCCTTGCAGTGTCTCTGAAGTCTCCCCATTCCTCTCTGCCTGCTACAGTGGTGGTCTCCACCTGTTGTGGTTTATTGCTTCTGTCATGGGTAGACCAGTGATACACATCCAGCCCAGGTTTCTAACCCAGGTTCTGCGTGGCTAGTACCTGAGTGCACAGAAGGCTGGGGACTCCGTGATTACTCATGTGTTTGCAGGAAGCCAGGAAGCGTGCTGCAGGCTGAGGGTCACATTGGCGAGCAGGTGGCAGTGAGGTCCTCTGAGCACAAGGCCCAGCTCAGAGCTGAGTCTTTCCTTGCATGTATTCAGGGAATGGAGAATCTCAAATTGTCCTACCATTAGATCCAGTCCCTATGGCACAGTTCATGACCTCATATCGCAAGCACCTTCTGAAATCCTCAGTAAACCACTGGAGCACACAGTGGTTCTGCAGTCTTGTGCTCAGGCTAACAGAGATCCTGCAAAGCAGGATGTTACAGACAATGATACAAAAACATAGAAGGTCACAGTCTCCCTCAGTCACCAGCAAGGGCTGCTGAGACTGTTATGGCTCTAACCCAGCCAGAGTCATCCCTGCAGATCTCTCACTGTTGGCACAGAAGCACCCACAGGCTGCAGCAGAGAAAGGTTCCAGGTACAGGGTCTGCTGCCCAGCCCTGAGAGGCTCAGTTCGTGGGCCTTTTGTGATCCTGCTGCCCTCAGGAAGGATGAGGTCTGTGGCCTCTCTGGCCAGACTATGTGGTTTGTTCACACATGCACGCAGGTGCTGCACACCCACTCATGTCTGGCTGCTGTGCCGCTGTAGTCGTCGTGATTTATTGGGGATGCTCCAGTCCCAGCACAGTGTGTCCTGGGTTAAGGTTTAGTGTTTCCAAAGAAAGTTGTGATTGGCAGAGTCCTTCAATACACAGCTATTTCACCCTCAGGGGCTGTCATTGGAGAGGAAGGAAGAGGCCTGGCCCTCCTGCAGGTGGAGATCTAGCTGAGGGCGACACTCAACCTGCACACCAGCTGCACAGATCACCACAACCCGCAGTGGCTCCTGTGAGCAGAGCCGCATTGCTGATGCATGGAGCCCAGGGACTCACTTGCGAGCTGCAGAGTGAGAGAAACCAGGGAAAGGGCAGGACTGCGGAGCACACTCTCAGACCTGGGGTCTGGAATACACAAGTGATGCTGTTTCCAGGTTTTCCCTTCCTGCCTAAAGCCCACTTAGGACTCCCTTGTCCCTTTCTCCCTATGGGACTTTTCTTCATATAGAAAAAAGTTTCAGAATGGCAACAGAAATGGAGTTTGTTCAGAATCCTTCAGGCTCTGTAGACCACACAGATATGATTTACCCTGACAGAAAGCAATGTAAGAGGATACTCCAATAAAGAAAGCTTTCAATTACCTCCAGAGGTGCCCGCCCCCTCTCCTCCCTGACCCAGCCCACATGCACAGAGGATGGAATTCCACCAGCCTCCCACCCCCCCACTCCAAACCCCAGCTCAGTCTTAGAATGCACTAGACTGAGAGAAGAACCTTTGCATATTTCCAACACATAGCATCAAGCCTGCAAATAGTGACTGGAGAAGCTTGTATCCCTTGGCTCTCCCTCCTCAGGACTTCGGGTCTGCCATGGAGCATGCTCTCCGCACGTGGCTTTGTTTTGTCAGGATGCCGAGGAGCGCTAGCTGGCTTCCCTTCCAGAGGCCCTGGGCTTCTGGAGCATGGCTCATTTGCCTCCATCCTGGGCAAGTTCTTGATGCCTTTTGCCCTTGAAAACAGTACCTGAAGGGGAGATGTGGTTTATACTTTCTGTATCATTTTATTCCAGCTCTATTAGCCCAGACAAAACAGATTTATTGTTTAACTTCTGTAAAGTAATTTGCACACCAGCTATTGAAGTTTCTGGAGCCTCTAGGAGGATCACGCACATGGCCCACTGTGCGTGGCTCGACAAGGGGGACCACTTTGTGCGGGGCCCACATGAGTGTGCAGAGGATCACTACATACCTGGAACCTCAGTGACTGGCATCCTGTGCCTGGGAGGCCCAGGAGGCATGTGGGCCTGTCGGACTGGTCTGGCCACAGCTGCTGGCAGAGGGGCAGGGGGAAGCCACGGTGCACCTGTCCTCTGTCCTCTGGCAGTGCCCTCCCACCACATCTCTTTGCTCAAGCACTGGGAACTGCTGCTTCTCTGCTTGTTCTAAGTTTGTGCTTGAGTGTCTATGCATTCTTGAACAGTAAAACCAATTTTATCCTCCATGTTACTATATTACAGGCAACTTAACATTACTCAGCTCACAGTTTATTCCACTGAACACCTTCTGACTTCCACTCCTAGGAGTGGATGAAATCACGGTGGTTTGGATGGCACCTGCGACCTAGAGGGAGGCCACGTAGCTCACGGGATCCCCAGAAATCCATGTCTTTCTTGGACAAAGCCGGGACCTCGGCCTGCTGCTGCCTGGGTGCCTCAAGCCAGGGTGAGCGTGCTGTGCTGACCCCAAACTCAGAGATACCAGTTTGCCGCCATCAGCACCAACCCAGTGTTTAACTGAAGGGGAGCAGGGTTGTGCAAGGGCCTGGCGCTTCTGACCACACATAATTGGGAGCATCGGTCAGTGCAAAGTGTGGTTGGAATGACCTCATCCAGAGAGATTATTCTTGGGTTCTGTTTATTATTTAATATGGGTAATTAGGATCACTGGAGATCATATTCATCCCTCATTCATAGCTAAGATTTTTAAATTCATTTTAAGAAGGTTTCATATTATTGTATGACTCTTCAGAATTTTTAATACTGCTAATTTATTTTCTACTTTATTGACAGTTATGTCACACAATCAAAAATTATGCCATTTTTTCTCTATCACTATGGAACAATACTTCCAATTACAAAATGGTGCAATATTTTCTTAGAAATAGCTTTCATAGGGCTGGCCAAATAGTTCAGTGAATTAAAGCCCCTATAAGCAGGTGCAGGGGCTGGAGTTTGACCCCAGGCCTGTTGTGCCAGCCCCGCCCCCCATAGTATGCTGAGATCGTGGGATTGAGACTAGGTGTGGTGACCAGCTGTAAACAGGAGGATCACTACGAGTCTGATATAGTAGTGGAATGCTGAACACCCTGTAGACCCTTCCCTAAACAGAAAGAAAAGAAATAGCTTTTCAGCCCCATACTCCCCATCTCAAGGATGCCAAAATACAAGAGAGTGAACCCAGCTGAACTTGGGATGGAATATGCCTCCTGGAATATGCCTGCTCTCTGCTGTCAGGGCCAGGGCCCCAGCTGATGAAGGGCCCATCTTATACTCTACTGTTGTTGCTCAAAATAAGAAGATACATACCAGCAAAGTCAAACAGTAGAGAAATTTAAAAAGCTAAAGAGGAACAAAAACAAAAGTGACATCAGTCAGACTCCTCCAGCAATGACCACAAGTATGAGCTCTGGGCTATGATTCCACAAGTCAGCCCAAGGTGGGAACGGGAGGGGAAGACACGACACACACCAGGGCTCCAAGAGGAGGGAAGGCAGACAGTGCCAAGCAGTGGCTGAACACATGCCTGTGCCCATGTCCTGGGACCCTCAGAGGGCTGGCAGGCCATGTTGCAAGTGTGCATAAGGGCCTGGAAGCAGATCGTGGGGGTGGACCCCCAGTGAGCTCCAAGTGAGCTGCCCAGACCCTGAGACGCCAGGACTGGTCAGGGCAAGACTGGCCACGTCTGGGCACGGAGGGCAGGATGTGTAATGGGCAAGACCACAGTGAGATGTCTGGAGAGCGGGAGGGCAGGGAGTGGGGAAGGGAGACGAGGGCTCCAGAGGCAGCCCCCAGAAAGAAGACCAGGACAAGGACACTGCCTTAGCTCTCAAGGGAATGAATAGAAGCATCAACATTCAGAGCCAGAGAAATGTTCTCCTTGCTCTTGGCACTGTGCTTGGTAACTGCCAGGTGTGTCTACTGCTCTGCCTGCAGAGGCAGGAGGCGAAAGAGAAAGAAGTCACCCACTGTGGAGGTAGCTAGAGAGCGGGCGCACTCGAGTCTTGCTCGGAGGTCTCCTTGGGTCCACTCTTCATCTGTCACCATAAGGGAGAGCGTCAGCAGGGCTAAGCTGTCCGCAGCTGCCGGTAGGCCTCTGTCTTGCTTCAGGTGGGACAAAACATAGCTGTCCCTGCAGTCTCCTCAATGCGCAGGGCAGCTTGTTGGAAGGACTGAGTTCACCCCCACCCTCATCAGTCCTTGGGCCCTTCGCAGCTGGTCCCCTCCCTGGGCTCAGAGCACCCCATGCTGTGAGGACTGTTTTGGGATCATGCCACCTCCAGGCATCCCACATACCCCAAGCCCCATAGCTAGAAAAACAAACTTGTATCTCCGAGTTTTGAGATCAGAACAGCTGTGGTCACCCTGGCTCAAGGCACCTGGGAAGCAGCAGGCCGAGCACTGTTGCCAGGAGCATGGAAAGATAGCTGGAGGCGAGGTGCATGCTGGGGATGTTCCTGCGCAAGCTTGGGGGCTGGCCTTCCTGATAGGAGCTCGGCTGTGATTATCCGAGGAGCTTGGGATCTGCTGTCCATGAGGACGGCTGCGGTTCTTTGGGGAAGGTCCGGTTGTCACTTTGAACCTGCTTCCTGGCTCCAGCGCAGCCCCCTCAGCCTGCTGGCACAGATCCTTCATCCCTCCGGTGCAGACATTCTAGCTTCCCTAACTGACCTGAGGGCATTCCCAGAGCAGATCCTTGAAACAGGTCAGCATGAGGCATCGGGGTGGGTTGCAGGCCTCTAGGTGGACTGGTGAGGCGCGTTGGCGGGGGCTCTGGGTCTTTAGCTGGGCTTGTGCAGGGCATGTCCATGGGATCCACATCTCAGTGGCTTCTCTGGTCTCTGCTATGTGTTCAGATGTCCCGAATCTTTCACTTTTGATGCTTACGGTGACTATTACAAAATAGTCCTGTAATTACGTGTCCTGCACTGAATCCTTTCCCTTGCAAACCCTGACTACAGCATAAGTGAAGTGAGGAAGAATGAAGAGGCACATGGCTGTCCCATCATCTAGCGGGGATGAATGGAATAGGTGTTGTGTTCCGGGTTTGGTGACAAGTTCAAGTCCAGCCCCCCAAACCTGCACCAACCTGGAGGCCTGGAAGCATGGCTTTTCTTTGCAGATCCCTCATCCCTGGACCACTCGGCCACGTGTTCATCAGGGATGGCCACCCTGGATGCTCCAATAAGAAAACAGTGAAGGCTTCCTGGGAAGGAGTGACCTGGCTCAGGGAACTAGCTCTTTGCTCTGTGCATTTGTGTCTCTGCTTTCAGAACTTGTCATACGCCCAGCTGTCCTGTGAACCTCTTCGCTCCCACCCTAAACCGTGGGTACCCACCCTCCTTATGGGTGAGAATATAGAGTGTGGCCGCAGAGCATTTACAATCTTGGAAACTCTTAGCAGCAGCACTCCAGGGCACTGGCTGTGCCCTGATGCAGGCTCAGAGCCGAAAGCGCTCTACCCCGCGCCTGCCCACTCAGGCTACTCACTCAGCATTTGGATGAGTCAGGCCTGTCCTGCTCAGCAGGGGAGGCCAAGCAGCAAGGACAGGCAGCGAAGTGAGGCAGGAGCCAGGCATGGCTGCTGGCTACTCCAGCTCTTGCTGTGTTCCCAGGCTTTGGTGCTAAAGCGCCACCCAACCAGGAAAGACGCTTATTGCCGGTGCACACTGTTCTGGTCAGCCTGGTGCCTGTGCTTGTGCTATCCTTGTTCCTGGAGCAAAGGCTTTTTGCCCACCAGGCTCACAGGTTACGTGGTTTGTTTGTTTCCAGGTTGTCTGGGCATGCACCAACCTTGAGTCCTGGCTGGGTTTCCCCCAAATTTGAATTTTCACAAGGTCTCTGACTAACATCTCTGTCATTCCCTTTCCTCTGTGGGTGCAGATTCAGTTCCAGGCCACGCAGATGAAGGGCTCCGTGCTCCCTCCCCACCCTCCCATCCTTCTCTGCTCCTGAGTCTGAGCTGTCAGTTCCTATGGCAGGGACAGCGCCCTGAGGTCCGCAGCACCTGGCTCACCTCTGGGCCTGGATCAGCTCTATTCTTACTGGATTATAAATGGTTGGAGTCAGAGGAGTGCTGGAAAGACAGTGTCCACTCTGGACCAAGTCAATTGCAGAAGCTGTGGGGTGAAATCAAAGGTAGACAAGGATCAGATAAGCAAAAGAAAAACAGGGCTGCTCCAGCTACAAGCAGTGGCAGTGTGAACTGAATGCCTATCTATGAGGACTTATTGCAGCCAGCACAGAAGGGCTGCTCTAGCCAGGCATGTGTCCTCCGAGCCAGCAGCGGGAAGTCTCTGGCTCCAAGAACAAAATTCAGCCTCTTATGGGATACACTGGAAGGTCACAGTACTGCTCGGAGTTGAGCTGTTGTTTAGAGAAACAGAACCAGTAGTGTGTGTGTGTGTGTGTGTGTGTGTGTGTGTGTGTGTGTGTGTGTGCTCGCGCGCACGCATGCGAGAGACTCAGGGGAGGCTCTGTGCCAGGACTCCTGCTGCACTGTGAGCTGGTACATAGCAAATCTGCAAGGCAGACCCGCAATCACACCCAGACTGGTGCTACAGTCTGTGTGTCCAGGACGTGTGGAGGTAGACTTGTTTCTTCCAGGGGGCCTTAGTCCTTTCATTCAAGGCCATCAGTGCCTCAGACTGAGGACCTCCCAGGGTCGTCAGGGCCATTGCCTTTCCTCAGACCCACCGACTTAGATGTTCATCTCGTGGACCAAGTGCTTCATAGCAACCTCTAAGCAAGTCTCTGACCCAACTCTGGACACCCTAGCCTGGCCAAGTGAACAGACAAAATCAGTGTGTGGCCCTGGCCCCAGGAGGAACCTGCACAACAGCATCTGAACCTGGCATGGATGCACCTGCCCATGGAGGGGCTGCCTGGCACGCAGGCCGCGACAGCATCGCCACAGGCAGAGGTGCATCAGCCAGCACTCTCTAGCCCACAGCAGCCCTTGCTGCAAGGCAGACCCTGCGTTCAAAGCAAAGCCAGTGTGTCAAGGACAACGCGCGCAAGCCTGCGTGGGCAGCCCAGCCCACACGTTGTCTGCCTCCCTCGCTCTTTCCTCCCTGGGATATTTCCTGCCTTTTAATGGTTTCCAGAAAGGGATGACAGAGAAATTCAAAAGATTTTATCAAGGTAGCGTCACTGATGCTGCCCTTGGCTCATCCACATCAATGAGAGGACAGACAAATGAAAAAGGCACAGCTGCACTTTGAATTAGTTTGTTATTAATTACAGAAGCTGCTTTGAATCACTCTGCCTTCTTTCATACTTCATAGATAACTTTGGCTGTGGTAGCAGAAGAACAGTAAATCTATGCATTGATATATGTGTTATTTGAAGTGCGCGGAAGAAAGGTCAGGAAACTAAGCCCCACTGAATGGGGATTCACACACATAGGCCAGCCTGCGCTGCACAGCCTCAAGGGTGGGTGCTCTGAAAGGCACAGGGGCAAGCAGCACGCAAAGGGCGCTTTCTAGGGAGCCAGAACGTTTTCTTTCTGGACACTGGCTGCATACAAGCTTATTGCTATTGTGCTTTCAATGGAAAATATCTGCTTGTAATTTAGTGTCTCCATGTCAATCACAATTCTCTCTAAGCCCATGGGTCTGGCTCAAATCTTTTCTTTGCCTTTTAATAGAAGTAGAGAGTTCTCCACAGGTGTGACACTCAATGTCAAGCCAGGTTGAAGGCAGGGGACTCAAACAAGAACAGGGCTGCTTGGTCAGGGCCGTGGGATGAAATGGATGTGGGTGATGCCTCCCCGGCACTTGGTCAGATGGGAGATGCTCTCAGTGGTTCAAAAAAATAGTAATAAAAGT
Source organism: Ctenomys sociabilis (assembly GCA_004027165.1). NCBI lineage: Eukaryota > Metazoa > Chordata > Mammalia > Rodentia > Ctenomyidae > Ctenomys > Ctenomys sociabilis. The sequence continues at coordinate 22,462 of PVKA01016531.1, forward strand.
TTTAAAAACTTCATCAATGGTAAATATCCTCAGCAAACTAGAAAGAAAATGTCCTTGCCTTGATCTGGAAGACACGAGCAAGAAAAGATTGTACAGAATGGAAAGGAAAGAAATATTTCATTTGCAGACACTGTGATTGTGGATGCAAAAAGCCCTAAGAAACTGAAATCCAGCTTACTAAGATTGCTTTATGCAAGATGAACATGCAAAAGTCAAGCACATCTCTGGTCGAACAAAAAGTGGAAACTGAAACTTAAAACACAGCTTGATTTTAAATCCTTCCAAAGCAATGAAATGGATATCAAATAAACTCAAACAAAACATATATAGCACCTGTAATTTTTTGGCACTGCTGGGGGCTGAACACTGAGCTGTATCCCAGGCCAACAAGCACATGTATTCTTAACTGATGACACAAGCCCAGGAAGACTGGCATAGGAGCCATGAGGATGCACCCCACACTTGTGGATTAGGAGATGTCACACAATAAAGATGTCCCGGTTTGACCCACAAGCCTAGTCACTGCTGTGGCAGAGTCCAGATGTCCCCCCAAAGCCTCACGCACTCGTGGGTGGGCCCTTGCCAGTGTGGGATGGATTCCTGGTGCAACGCTAGGATAAGGTGATTACTAAATCAGTCCACCATGGGCTTGGCACTGCCCAAATCCCAGAAGGCTGATATACTACAAGGGACAGAAAGGGCTTTCCTTGTCCCTCACCAGCTTTGCTGCCTTGGGCCTGCCGTGAATAGCCTCTCCTCTGTGATGTCAGCCTACCAAGCCATCCTGCCTTGGAGCCAGCCAATAGTGGGCTGAAACCTTTACAAACTGTGAGCCCAATAAACCTTTTCCTCTCCTAAATTAGGGCATCAGGTATTTTGTCTCAGCAACAAGAAAAGGAACTAAGACAAGCACTGCCAAAATCTCACCGATGATTTCTGTAGAAACCAACATCATTCTAAGAGGTTATGAAAAGGTACAAAACTAAAAACGACTAAGAACATTGTTTAAAATGATTGAGAAGAGTCGCCCCACTTGGTGCTCAGCCTTCTGTGCACTTACAGTAATCAAAGTAATGTAGGGTTGGGGAAAAGCCTCACACACACAGACAAAGGGTCATCAGTGCATCTGCTGGCTTTTCATGAAGGTTGAAAAACAGCTTGGTGGAGGAAGGATAGCCCTTTCAACGATGAGTCCTACCACACTTAGGTATCTTTAAGAAAGAAGGCAGGAAGAATGGGAAACAGAAAGAAAGGGAGGAAGGGAAGGAGAGGAGAAGAAGGGAGGGGAAATGGAGGGACATAGGAAGGAAAGCAGGTTAGTCTGTATTTTTCAAGACAGAACACAGCCTTAAATGTAAAACATGGCAAACAAGTATACCAAAAAATGTTCAACATCACTGGTCATTCAAGAAATGCAAACTGAAAGAACACTGAGATTCCATCTCACCCAGAAAGAATGGCTGTCATAAAGAAGTCAACCAATAACAAAGGCTAATAGGGCTGTGGGGAAAAAAATCAGCCCTTTTCCTCTCTTGTGGAAGGGCAGACTGGCACAACTGCTTTGGAAACCAGCGTGGAGATGCCTCAGACATAACTAGGATTAGAGGCCCCACTCAACCCAGCCATTCCCCTCCTGGGTGTTTCTTCAGAAGAATTAAGAAATGTTATAGCGTAAGAATATATGTGCACACATGTTTATAGCAGCACAATGTATAATAACTAGACCCTACAAGCAATCCAAATGCTATCAAACTAGGGGTGGATAAAAAAGATGTGGTACTTTTATATGATGGAGTACTACTCAGCTATAAAGAAGGATCAACGCAAGGCTTTTATGCAACTAGATACCACACTCATAAGTGAAATAAATCAGATCTTCATGTGTAAACCTTGTGTTGCCTCCATAGTGCAAGAAATTGAAAGAGTAAATAAGATCCAAAATGTACAATAGAACAGCTGGGATGGAGGAAAAGAGGCAAAAAGGAAGGGAAAAGAAAAATATATATTATATTACCAATTTTTATTAGTTCATTGAAAGGAACAGCTTGCTTTTATATCATTTGATCAATTTTGCATGTCTATATCTTATAATCTTAGCAACTGCTTTAAAGATAACAATATGCAATGGTTATAAAATAACCATTGTTAATTTCCTATTGTATTGTTTTAAAACTGTGTTTTATTGTTCTTATTGCTTTTTCACCTTAAAATAAAAAAGCAAAACTTTTAGAAAAAAAATAAGGACTCTTTAGCAGTAGCATATTATTGACTGAAGTCCTCCCCCGCCCCAGACCTACGCAGAAGCCAAGCTCCCTGCTGCCAGGACCATATTTGGAGATAACGCCACTAGAGGAGCGGACAAGGCTAAATGGGACCACAGGGCAGGACCCGAATCCAGTAAGAGCAGAGCCTTTATAAGAGGAGGAAGAGGTGCCAGGACTGACTTTCCGCCCTTCGTGCACAGAGGAAGGGTCACAGGAGGACGCCCTGGGAAAGAAGCTGGGAAGAGCCCAGGCCAGGAGCTGGCGCTGCTAGCACCTAAACCACGGGCTCTGTCTTCTCACACTTTGGGAAACATGTCACTGCTGTCCAGGCCACCAGGCTGCAGCATCTCCTAGGGGAGACGTAGTAAGTTTAACATCAAAAGCAGATCCACAAAAGGAGAGCAGTTGGACTTCATGAAAATGAAATATTCTCCTCTGCAGAAAATTCTATGAAAAATGTAAAAGACAAGCTACAAAATGAGGAAAGAAATCACATCTGATGAAGGCTTTACATCCAGAATACGTGAGAAACTCTAGTAACTACACAACTTTAAAAAGTACAAAATGAGTAAACTATGCAAGTGGAAGAGTCAGCAGGATGACAGAGCAATGACAGCACACCCCAAAGCTCTCAACTGCAGCACAGCAGCACTGCAGAGGTACCAGTCAAGCCCTGGGGCTCTCCCTGCATCTCCTGGGGACAGTAACAACAGAGGGGAGGACATAGGGGCATCACTGGAGGAGTGGGGACACCCAGCCCCCCAGGGAGGCCTTGTCCAGGGGAGGTGGGGCCAATCCCTGGCTTTTCCTACCTGCCTTCTGTGCAGCATCACCTACTGGACCCCGGTTTAGAGGCTGCAGAATCTGCAGCTGCTTGCGCCCCACCATTCTTATGCTCCATGACTGAGATTTCACCCATCAAGTTCCTTTCCATGTTTCCCCTTCTTCCAGGGGAACTGGCTTCAGATCCCAGACCCGCTCCCCAGGTTGTAACTGAAGACTGCACCCCATAAGCCCTCCTCACAGCTGCCAGTGTTTCCCACCAGAGACACATTCATAGTTGCTCAGCTAATTAAACCCTCACTGTCCCCCCAGTCTGTAAACCACACTGTGAACACTAAAGCCAGTTATCCAAACACTTCCGAAGTTGATCATGACCCTGACATGCTCCGCACCCCTTGTGTCGCCACAGCCACACGGTGCTCCTCAGCTCTATGCTGAGTGGGCCCTGGCGTGTACTGGCTGCTCTCTGCCTTCTTGCTGGCACTTGGGCCCTCTTGCCTGTGCTTCTTCTACTGAATTATGTCACCTGCTCATGCATTAATCTAAGCAGGACACCACTGACACACTCACCGCCATAGTGAGAGGCACGGCAACAGCACACTGCACTGCATGGTACAGCCAAGGCTAATACGAAGCTGCAGTAATTAAAATGGTATGAAATCAGACAAATAAAACAACATATGGATAAGTGGAGAGAGGAGAGGACAGGGCACATCCACCCATTCCGGGCAATTGGTCTGCAAGTTGCAAAGAAGACACAAAATGGAAGAGAAGGTTTCTTCAAATAGGTGGTGCTGGGGAAGCCAGACATTTACATGAAAAGAATGAAAGCAGACATTTATCTCACATTGTACACAAAATCAAATTAAATAGAACAAAGATCTTAATGTGAGAGCTAAAACTATAGATCTAATAAGAGAAATCAGAAAAATATTTGTGGATCTTAGTCTAGAGAATATTTTTTGCAACAAAATCAAAACTATACAAATGAAATTACACCAAGTGAAAACTCTTCTGCATGTAAGAAATGGTCACCAGGATGAAGGCTCAGGTACGGAATGGAAAATAATATTTTCAAGCCATGTGTATAATAAATGGTTGATATATAGCAAATATAAATAAACCAATTGAAGAATGGGCCAAGGGCCAGAATAAACATTGCTCAAAAGAAAATATAGTGAGAGATATTTGAAAACATGTAAGACATCATTAATCATCAAGGAAATCAAAATCAAAACCACAATGGGAGATTGCTCCTGTCGGTCTGTTGAGATGACTGGTAACCAAAAGTCAAAAGGTAAGTGTGAGCAAGGAGGTGGAGATGCAGCCCTGTGCGCTCTCGGCAGGAACACGAACCAGTGCTGCCACTATGGGAACACAGCACAGAGGCGCCTCCAAAAAGCACAGTGAAGCTGTCACAGTAGCCAGCAAGCCCTCTGATGGACATTGGACCACAGGAAATGCCCAAAGCCCTAGAGCGAGGGCTGCTTTTTTGTGTTCACTGTGGCCCTACTTAAAGAGCTGTGATGTGGAAGCAGCCAACCTGAGTGTCCTCAGAAAATGGGCAGAAGCCAGGAGTGCCGACATGCATCTTTATGTCCAGCCTTCCAGAAGGTTGAGGCAGGAATATTTCTTCTTTAAGCCTAGCCCAGGCATCTAATCAAATCAGCGGGACTTTGTCCCTAAAACCTTTTTTTAAAGGGTTAGTGTCACTGTTACTTTTCTCATGGCTGATACCTGCAAGTCAGAGGAAGAAAGATTTATTTCAGTTTATAGTTTGTAAAGGTTTCAGTCCATAGTCCGCTACTTCTGATCTAGGGCAGCTTGGCAGAGGGACATCGCAGAGGAGAAAGAGTCCAGAGAGCAGGCAGGAGGTAGCAACAGCAAGATACCCAACCTCCCTTTTCCTTTCATCCCACCCAGGCTATAAGCCTTGGGGCAATGTCAGCCATACCAGGGTGAGCCTTCCCCCTCAGCACAATGCATTGGTGAGGGGACCAGCCCGGTACCACAGAGCTATCATCCCATTATCACGAACCCCAGACCCAGTGCCTGAGGCTCTGGGGAAACATCAAGATACAAGCCATAGGAGCCGGGATTGTAGCTCAGTGCAGAAGCCCTGGCTTCAATACCCAGAGTCAAAGAGGAGGAGGAGGAGGAGAGGAAGAAGGAGAAAGGGAGAGGAAGATAGGATGGAAGAAGAAGAGGAGGAAGGAGAGGAAGAGAAAGAGACAAGAATTATGGGGCAAGAAGGAGGTGGAGAGGAGGGAGAGGATGGGAAGGAGAGGAGGAAGGGCCAGAACAGAGAGAGGAAGGGGGAGATAACCTGAGCCCGTGGCATGTGAGCACAGGAAACGCTGCCCAGCCTTTGGAGAAACTCTGTCTTCTTGACAACACGGGTGAGCATGGAGGGCACTGTGGTGAGGTAAACTGAGCACAGCACACAGGTACCACACAGCCTCTCTCCCACGGACTCCGGTGAAGTGAGGTTCAGAGCAGAACCTTGTATCTGAGCCTGGGGGTGAGGCTAGAAGCAGGGAGACCCTGGGTAGACAGCAGATCCTTCCATTATGCAGAAGGAGCACCCCAGGCATGGCAACCATGGTTCCTCATCAAGCTTCTGTCTTCTGGGGGGTAGAAGGGGCAGCAGCAGTGCACACTCTGCTCACAACGGGTGGCAGGGCAGCAGCTCAGCATTCAGTCCTGACAGAGCGCGAAGCCAGCAAGGTCTTTGGCTATCCTGACGGTCGGTGATGTCCCTTTGGGTTCAGTGCTTTCCAGATCACTCTGCTCCTGAGCGTCCTCAAGGGGCTCTGCTGAGGGGCAACTGGAGGCTGATGGGCCCTCCAGCCTGAGCTGGTGCCAGTGTGGGGAGAGAGATGGGTATGCACAGAGAAGAATCTGCGAAGTAGCATTGCAGACTCTCCCAGGTCCATGACCAGCCGAGCCTCCGGGTCACATGCTAGAATGGGGCTTCTGATGGCTAGGCTCAGAGGATGGTAGAAAGAATCAAAAGTGGTGCATGGCTGCGTGAGCAGGGGAAACTGAGTCAGCCAGGTGGTTATGTTGTGAGACAACAGAGAAGCCCAGCAAGTTTGCGAGGGCACAAGGACTACGTCCTGGACAGCCACCTAGACTCTGCCTTCAAGCGCTTCTTTCATCTGGCTGCAAGGATGAAATTTTTGTGGTAAATTATGGTTGTTCTGATTGCAGCGCCAGGTGGACTGTGAGCAACAGGACCCTAGTAACCAGATGGGGCTCCCAGTTGGAAATTGATGAGGAGTTGTGGGGACAAAGTCACCACGTGGTACTGTCCAGGCAAGACCCTGTGTGACACACCAGCCCCAGAGACACACTCTGGAGGAAACCTTTCCCCTCCCCTTTCCTCCATTTCCCCATGCCTGTGCCCTGCTGGGTGTCTCTGGAACATTTCTGGCTTCATGCAACAGAAGCTGCTGGAAGATGTGTGCCCCTCCTAACACCCCAGCAGTCTTGGTGGAATCAGTCCTGGGTACACAGGCACCAAGTCTCCCTCTGTCCGGGCTTCAGGACACATCAAGAGAAGGTGGAAGCATGGCCTGCTGCCCACATGTGAATAGCAGTTCTGTCCGAGCCTAGCACAGCAAACACATTTAGAAGAAGGCCGAGGAGAACAGTGCTCCTCCCCTGGTCGGGCTGGCAACCACTGCCAGGTGCATAATTTTACCTTTCATCAACTAGTGAAAATTCTTGGCTCCTTTTACACCAATTTTGCCTCTTCTTTGGCCCACCTGAGACATGTACAGCTTTTGACATGTCTGAAAGTAAGTTTGCTTTGTGCAAAATTGATGGTAGTTAGGCTGAGAAAGGCAGGTTTCATGAGAACTGGCTACACAGTGGGGTTCACTGTGTCCACACAGCTGGACTTGGGAAGGTGGAGCCACGGAGCCCTGGTCCTGGGCCAGCCTAGGTGTGGTGGCCCATGGGTTTGCTCTGGGTTTCTAGCATGATCTGCCTCTGGCCTCTGCTCTGCACAAAGCTAGGTCTCCATGCTTATTCCCCAATGTCAAAGGACCCCTGGCCTGGGTGGGGGCAGCCAGCCATAGCTAGAGAGTGAAACTGCCTTCAAGAGGTTCATGGAAAAACTAGGCCCAGTTGCTTCCTTGCCACCCTCCTCTCTTCCTGGATAGAAGGGTGCCAATGTCCAAGGGTCTGGGCCAAGAACAGAGGAGAGACCAAGCACAAGCCTGTGTCCACTTCCTGAGAGTCAGGGGTTGCACCAAGAAGCCCCTGAGCTTCTGATCCCCTCCAGAAGCAAGTGCTAAAGTCTTCATTATCTCTAGTCACACTCTTTAGACAAAATCTAGACGGGAGGGGTGGGCTGCGCCTGAGTGGTGGAAGCACATTTCAGGGTGCCTGACTCACATCAGCACTTTGTTTTCTTCTTGTTGAGTGATCTGGCTCAAAAGTGCTCGACTTCCTCCTACACACAGAGGAAAGCATCATCACAGATTCTCCCAGGTCCAACACCAGCCGAGCCTCTGGGTCACACACCAGACAGAGGCCAGAGCATGAGGACTCTACCACTGTCGCAGAGGCCCTCTCAGCTGTCATGGGCTGGGCGGGGGGCTCCCGTATGGCTCCAGGGAAGCCCTCTTCTGCTGCAGAGGCTGTGTGGAGCCACCTGGACTCTGCCTCCAAGCGCTTCTTTCATCTGGCTACGAGGAAGCTCTACAGTAAATTACAGTTGTTCTGAGCCAACTTTTTAATTATTTGATAAATATCTAATGAAGTCTGTATTTCTATTATAAAGGCAGAGAACTTCTTTGCCAGGAGTTTATAATGCAATCCCAGGTCAAGGTTTCTGAGCGCACGTTGCATAAACATCTGGGGCTATGCCAGGAACTTCAGGGGGCTCAGAGCTGGTCTAATGCCTGAGGAAGCTGAGGGGCCTTGCAAGGCAGGCTGGGCTGGGAGCTGCTTGTCGGAGGAGCCTCCTGCTGCCCATGTCTGCCCTCTGCAGGGGCCATGGCTTCACCCTTCCCTGCCTGCTGCCTGAGTGGCCCTCATGCCCACCCACCTCCAGCTGTGGGACATCTCTCAGGCTTTTTCATGCACCTGTGAGCCACAGGTGGGTGCATGCCGAGGCTGCGGGACTCCAGCCCTCTGGGATGCTGAGGTCACCGGGCCACCGGCAGTGTCACGGTCGGGGTGACCTACACAAGGCCCTGCGCACAGCAGCTCCCCTGTTCCCCAGCACACGTCACACATGGCCATGGCCCAACAGAAAGAAGAGCAGACCTGGGCAGGACCTCAAGCTGGTGCTCATCTCTGCTCTAACATCAAATAGTAGACTTCAGAAGTTCTACATGCAGAAGCCGAATGAGCCAGTTGTAGAGTTTGCTTGGGGATGAAATATTTGCCCTCTGATCCCCCAACCCTTGGCCCTAAGTTCTGCTCCCCTCCTCTGGCAAGAAGCAGTTTTAGTCCCTCTTGTCATCCGGGTGGCTCGCTCAGGGAACATTCTGGAAAGGCTACATCTCCCTTCTTGGCTGCAGCTTGGGAACTGCCGCGTGCCCCCTGCTGTACACGCAGTGCAGTGGGGCGCTTTGTGTGAGGTCCAGCCGGATGCTAGCTCGTGTGTTAACAGAAAGACCTCGGCCGCCTCGCCGCTGCACAGACCTGGATCCCCATGGCGCCACATTTAAACTGAAGCTCTTGCTGTCATCATTTTGATATCACAAGACGTGGAAAAGACACAAATTGGATCAAAGACAAATCTGAGAATGATTAACATCATTGTGGACACACAAGAAAACATTTACACAGCTCTATATCAGCAACTGGGAAGGGTATGGTGAAGCAAAAAACCAAGCGAGTTACTTGGGAGCGCGGGGTGGCGGCCTGTGAGGCTGCACTTCCAGCCCGAGAATGAGAGAGTGCTGGCGCGGCGCGGGTGCAGGCGCCGGCCTGGCTCTCGTCGTCCTGGTACTCTGTGCGCACAGGCGAAACGGGGCACCCCACCACAGTCGGGTTCGTGCACACACGCCCTGAGACCCTGCCCAGTGAATCCCAGCAGGCCCCGAAACCTTGGGCTGAAACCGTGTGTGTGTGTGTGCCCGGGCGCGCGCACGTGTGTTCCCCAAAGAGGTAATTTTGAGTGACTATTTAAGATTGAACAAGTTCATGTTTTATTTTTGAGTCAGAGCAGAGAAAGGGGTATTTTAAATAGTAGTGTCTGCTCTCCAATGTAATTCTAAAGTGGGAGAGCCAAATTAATTAGATTTTCTTGTGCTGTAGGAGGTCTCTGGGTCACTTGTAAGATTTCCTTGGCAGTTTTTGGACTTCATTGTGTTTACACCTGGCAGAGGGCCCCAGCCCCAGCCCTTCTGCTGTGCTCCCATGAGGGCGCTGAACCTGCAGTTTCCCCACCCTCCTGCTTTTCCAGCCCAAGAGGACCTCATGTAGTCATTAAATGGCAGCTGAACCAAACATTTCAAGGCCTCTCAATCAGACCCAGTCAGGAAGGAGCTGCTTCAGCGGCTTCCCATGAGCCAGCTGGAGGCCAGGCCGCCTGCGCCAGGAGGAGGCAGCTCACAGGACATCTCCCAGAAGCCCAGAGCATTTGTCAATGGCTTCTCTGCTGCTGAGCAGTGCAGCAGAATGTCTGGGAGAAAGCAAGGGCAGGAAGCTGAGCAGAGGGGGCTGATGCTAAGAAGCTAGAGAAGCAAGGCCCTGCCTAGGGCCAGGATCCTTGAAGCCAGCTGGTCCCCACCTGTGTGAGGTGTCACTCACCTCTCCGTAGGAGGAACATGTAGACCTCATTTGCCCGACAAAGCCCAGGGCAGGGTGGACCAGGAGTCTACACAGCTGACCTATGCTAGGCAAGGGGAAGGTGGTCTTAGCCAAAGACCATGACCATGAACTTAGAAAACTGAGCTTTAGCAACTGCTGTCCACTTGCCTCTGTGTCAGAGGAAAATGTGGCCAACAAGGCAAACTTACTCTATGCTACCAAGACATACGTGTAACCACATGTAGGCAAGATGTGTGTTATTTTCTATTTCTTAGTTATAATGAAAAGTTTTTATTTAGAAGAAGGAGAAGAGGAAGGGGAAGGGGATGGGGATGGGGATAGGGAAGAAGGAGGAAGAGAAGGAAGAGGAGGAGGAGGAAAAGGAGAAGGAGAAGGAAAAGGAGATCTCCCAGAAAAGGCCGGGCCCTCTTCCTGCAGGGAGCAGCCTGTCACCCATTCACAGCTGCAGGTGGTCTCCAGAGTCACTCCCCAGGTCCATGTCTGGCTGGGCACCAGTTACTCTCAGACAGTTCTTGCATCTTTTTCACAGAGCTGCTAATCTTCCTCCCACACTAAGGTACACATGACGGAGTGCAAAAACCAGAAAGGAAAGCGAACAGTGTACACGCGAGGTAGATGTTTAGGGTTTGCCTCAGTCCATTTAGGCTGTAGAAGGCAAATCTCTGAGGCAGAAGATTTATACTGCTGTGATGAAAACTGGGAGAGTAAGCGGGGTGTGCGGGAGGATGACAGGAGGGTGACCTTCCCTTTAACAAGCCACTCTCATGGTGGCTAACCCATCTCAAAGGAGCCAAACCCCTCTTACCTGAATAACTGACCCCAGAAGCCTCCATAGCTCCCAGAACTGAGTTCCACCAGGCTGAGAGGCAGTGAACGTTCAACCAGCCCTTGGCATTGTGGCACCCAGCTGTGAGCCTGCGTGGCGCTGAAATCCCAGGTGAGGACTGCTCCTCCTGACACGGAGGACTGTTCAACAAAGGTCCAGGGCTTAGAGTGGCAATAGCCACCTCCACAGTGGAAAACAGAAAGGGAGAAACTCCTGAAATACCTGATGGGAGTTAACACCGGTCTGGAATCTCTACCTACACCAATGATCGATCCTATGCCAGGGCAGGATGGGAGGGCCCCACCTTGATGATCTAGAGAGATCGCCTTCCATCCCTGTCTCCAGGACTCCTGAAGGTCAGCTCCACCCTAATGGGCAGGGCAGAAAGGTGCTGTCATGGTCAGGCTCTGCTGGGGAGGCCCCTGTGTTCCCATGGGCTGGACATGCATGCCAAGGTGGCTGCTGCCAGCACCCTCTCCAGGCCTCTGCTGTCCTGAGCTGGCTGGAGCTTAGCGAGCCATGTTGGCCTCCCTAGGCCCTGTGGCCCCTAAAGTGCAGGTGCTGGGGCAGGACAGTAGTGGGGGCCAGGCCCATGGGAGCAGGCGGGATTCAGCAAGGCCATGGCTGCAGCTGCCTGGAGGTCTGGTCTTTCCTGAGGAGGAGAAGCCTCCGAGCTCCCCCTCACCATGCACACTGGGGAACAGCTGGCCAGACCCAGGAGAGGCCAACTTCCACTCTCAGGAACAGCGAGTCCTCCCGGAGCTATGCAGGCCAGCACCTGGATCATGGTTTTGGCCTCCAACATGCGTGCTTGAGGGAAAAGCCTGGAATGAGTCCCTGAGTGTCACTGTGGCAGCCTGATCCCACACAGGTGACAGCGCCCTACTCTGAGCTGATGGTGGCCTTTGGGAACAACTGCACAAAAGGAACCAAGGAGAGGTGCACATGGCTTTGACCGCAATGAGCTGCCCTCAAGGAGTGCACATGGGACCTTCTGCTCAATGGCTAGCTTCCTCCTTGGCTGTGGCTCACACTCCCCGGACATGGGAGGAGGTGTGGCATGGTGTCTGTCCTCTCCTGAGGGTGCTCCACGGCCCAGGGCAGGTCAGCTCCCATACCCAGACAGTCCTCCCCACTTTACTTTTACAACAAATGACTGCCAGTAATCATTAGTGACACTGTGAGTTCCTGGGTCACAGGAAATAACAAGGCCAAGCCCGTAATCATTCATGTCAGACAACGTCTTGTCTGTTAGCATCCAGGAAAGTCACAATTTAACCTCACTGCTTAGCAGGAGAAAGTGGATCCCAGCCTTTCACAATAGGAAAGTGTTCTCCATTTCCTTAAACACAAGACCAAAATGAAAAAAAGATTGAGAAGCAGCCTGCAATGTCACCTAACTCCTTGGCCCAGAGGTTGCCTTGTGAGTGACTTGTGGCCTCAGTGCCATAGGCAACCAGCACAGTGACAGCACCTGTGGCCCAGAGCCAGGCAGGAGGCCCGGCCAGGCCACCATGCAGGTGGCCCCTGTTCTGTCCACCCTCTAGGCTAGCTATATGACTATGCTGGAGCTTTGACAATATTTTTAGCATTTCTTATAAATACATGAGTTAAATCTTCATTAAGTTTCAGATGATTCATTCCATAATTATAGCTCAGTAACTCTCAGAGAATCAGTAGTTCAATGTTAGTTTTTAGATTTAAAGGAAAATTTGTAGGACACCTACACTAGAGGGACCCATGCCATCCCAGGTCGCAGTCTAGGGCCACACATGGACATCTTCCCTGACCATACTGCACCAAACCATACTGCACCAAACCATACTGCACCACGCTGCAGCAGGCCCCTGTGTGAACCCCAGCCTTCAGTGTGGAAAGAGAGGAAAGAAGTTTTTGAAAGAGGAGAAGAAAAGGCTAAGGACAGAAGCAGTGCTGGGCTGATGAGGCCAACCATCATCAGTTTTGTTCCAGGCTTGAGTCTAATCTGCAGGGGTTGTGTAGGGAGAGCCACAGGCCCTGCAGGCTTGGGCCTCACCCAGATGCCCTGGACACAGGGCAAGAGGCAGCCCCTCAGTCCCTCTGGGCATGTGCGCTCCTGGCCTCGCACTAAGTGGAAGGCCCTGTCTACTGATTTGAAGAAATTTCAGATCACTGCTTACTCTTCCTTCCCGTGACACCTGTCACCCCACCTCCACCAGACCTGGCCTCTGTCCAGAGCAGCATTCTCAAATGGCCTCAGCTTCAGGCTGCCTTGATTGTTGGCAATGGCTCTACATCTCGCATGTTCTGTGACAGGGACAGCCTGCCTCCCCTGTGGCAGGAGCAGGGTCATGGCCCTTCCCACAGCAGAGTTAAACAAAGGAAAAAGTAGATACCCAGTGAAGAGCCCGGCTGAGGGCTGTGGATGCCCCGTGCTTGCCACTGCTCTTCAACCCCACTACTTCCGTCAGGCTCACCTTCGCCTCACCGACAGCACCGACCACTGAGAGATGAGTGACAGTGTTGTTTTAGAAGGGAGGTGCCAACCCATCTGGCAACCCCAGGTGAACAGCCACCCCCATGAACACAGGGCATTGTCAGCTTGGAGGGTGCTCGCGGCACCACACAGAAGTGGTGGGTTGAGCCAAGCACTGCACCCCGGTCCTCAGCAGTTATGCAGGGTTGGGCTGGACCTGGGCGCTAGAGCTCCACAGCCCATCCTACAGTGCTTGGATACAGGAGAAGGAAGCTTGTGGTGACCGTCTGGCTCCGGGACACCTGGTAGTCCTGAGGATCAGCATGCTCCCCCCACAAGGACTCAAACAAGGTCTGCTAAGTAGTCAGCTGCAGATTTGTTTTCTTTGAGGGAGACAAGGAACAAGTTTTCTATTGTATACCATGAGTATGTAGTACTTAATTGTAGGCTGAGTCACTCTGAGTAGACCAAGTCCCCACACATGCCACCTCCCCTGCTGCCTCCCCAGGGCCTGCGGACGCAGAAGCCTACCTGGCCTGCCAACCTGGGCTTGGGCTGCAGTCCCACGTGGCACAGGGCAAGCTCTATGCCTGCCAGGGAGTAAGTAGCAGGCAGGCGGCCTGCATTCCCAGGTCCTGTGGTGTTCCACCAGGGGGTGTGGAGCTCTTAGTGGCCCTTCCAAGCCTTCTGCCCCTCAGCGCCATCTCTGTCTGCCCTGAAAGCAGGCACAGTGGCACAACTTGTGTCATATCGACCTTTCCTTGAAGGTCACAGAGAAGAGGAACTGCACAAGAAAATGGATCACACACTCAGCAGTGTCCCTGTTCACAGGCTGCTCCACCTTCTGGAACCATAAGAGTGATCTTGACCACAGACTTAGCAGCTTGGCAGATTCTTGACGGCACAGGACAGATACAGCCGTCAGGCTCCCAGCTTCTGGGCCACCGCCCTCTGCCCTCTGTTGACCTCTGTCTTCCCAGCTATCACCCTCCTTGGGGTCACTGCCATACACCCATAAGACATGCAGATCCACTAATTGTTTGCTCTCATTGAAACTAAGCCAACATGGCCAAAACAGCTACAGTTACTTGAGATCCACAGGACCCACCTTCTCAAATCCGTGGCACCGCTGCGCAGCCCACAGGCCCCCTGGCTTGCGCCCTGTGGTGTCTCCCACCACTTTCTTCTGCACAGACGGAGAGCCACAGGCACAGACTTCTATTCTTAGTCTGCTTCACCCTAAAGATAGCACAGGGCATGCATTGTTTGAGACTTTGCTTTCTCTGCAAGGGTGCAGTGAACCCTCCAAGGCGAGACCATCTGGGAAAGCAGCTGTCAGTGCCTCTGTCTGAAATGCTGAGCTGCTGCCTCAGGAAGAGACCCGCCTGCCTCTCCCACATCCATTTTACACATCCCCCTGCTGACATGTGGAAGGTGAGGAACTCAGCGCTTTTGCACTCCTAGCCGGGGCCCTTCACTCCATCCCCCCAGGATTTGCTAACTGCTGTCCTCTATCACAACCATAGATATGGCGATTGTCACCCACTTCATGGTTCAAGAGGGGAGCAGATCGCCCTTCACCTGCAGCTGAATCCGGCCTCCTTTTCCTCTGTGTTATTGTTTATACCATTCTTCCCTCTTCTAGGTGATCAGCAGCTTTCATTAAAATGATTATGAACACTGAAAGGGACAATGTCAAGGACAGTTGATCACTTTGTTGCAGTTATTCACTGTAGAATATCCAGCGGGGCAATCTTTCCACTCTAGGTGATTTAAAGGGAGATGTGTTGCCATCCGCTCAGAATAGACGTGTTTCCTTTGTATTCTACAGCCACTCAAAATCACTCAGCCAGTCACTCAGCAAACAATGAACCAAGCCTTCAGAAAGAGCCAGGGCTGAGCACACCAGGGCCAACGGCAGATAATACTCCCTCACCCCCGGGGTGGTTCTAGCGGGATATGAAGAGCATGAGAAGGCACAGAGCAGCCATGTCAGATACAGAGGAGGGTACCCACAGAGCTGCATCACCAACAGGAGGGCAGGGGACTCTGGGACTTCACAGAGCAACTCCCAGAGTCGGAGAGCCAGAGGCTCCCACGTGGCCCCCACCATTGAAACATGTCACCATGCCCAGGCCCAGAAACTCATGGGAGTTTGTGATGGAGGGGTCAGGTGGAAGCCACCAGCTCTGCCTCAGCCCGGAGGTGGAAGTGAAGAGTAGTGTGGTGCCTGGTTTGCACTGCAAGGTCAGTGTCACACTCCAGGACTTGACAGAGGCAGGTGTCCTGCCACTGCAACCCACTCAACTCCCCATGTGGGCTGCCTGGGAGAATATCCACGAGTTATAATGCCCTTAACCAGTGGTGACCCCAACTGCAGCAGCTATGTCCTGTGCCACTGTTCTGCTTGAGCAGATGAACCCATCCCCCAGCTCCCCCACACTGCTATCCAACAATACCTTGTTCTTTGTGTCTGTCCACAGGCCTGCAAGAAGCAGTTTGCCTTCTGCTGGCAAAGCCAGCAATACCCTATCCCTAGATGAATACCAGTTCTCCAGTCCCAGGTCTCGGCTGAGCTCCCAGAGACCTTGGCTATCTTTCCTTTCTATAAGTTATCACATTGTTCCATCATATCTATGCCATTGTGCTGATGGGACCAGGTGGGCAAAATGAACCAACCAATCTGAAGTCATTGGTAAGCTATTTATGTCAGATGCTGTGAAACAGATATGACAAAAAAGAAATCCAAGGTTTTCTGCCTCAGTGAAATATCTAGGAAGCCACTGGTGTGAAGCATGTCAAGTGGGCCCCTCAAAGGTGAAAGATAAGCTGGTGTACCTGCCTGTGTGGATCGCTAACTGACAGCCAACTTGTTATACTAGCTGAACTGAAGCAGTGAGGTGCAGGTATGGGAGGCCCACCTGAGGGCTGTTGACAGCAGCATAAGAGGCAGAACTAGAGAGGAAGAAGGGAGGCTATTAAGGAAGCAGATTGGAGAAGCTGTTGGCATTGTGGGAAGCTGCTGGCTGTCTTCAGCTATTCTGCTGGAGGAGCTTGTCATGCTGGCTTTCCTGGTGAACTTGGCTGTCCTTGTTAGAGGAGAAGCTTGGAACCTCATTGTTACTAAGAATGGCTATGGTTTACTTTGGGGGAGCTCTGGTCCTCACTTTGAGCATCACTTCCTGGCTCCAGAAGGGAAAATGGTGCAATGCTCAGTCTCCTGGAGAAGCTTGTCACATTGGCTTTCCAAACAGGAACTTGGCTTTCCTCATCGCTGGAGAAGCTCAGTACTCCACTGTTGCTGAGGATGGCTGTGGTACCTTTGATGGAGCTCTGGTCCTTACCTCAAGCATTGCTTCCTGACTCCAGTGCGGATCCCTCAGCCTGTTGGCACAGATTCTTCATCCATCTGGTGATGGCCTTCTGAGCTTCCACCACTGACCTTTGGGCCTTCCCAGCACAGATCCATGAAGTGAGCCTGCGTGGGCATTTTCATGGGCTCTATACCTCTAGCTAGGCTCCTAGGATGCAATGTTATGAGCACTAGAATTTCAGCTGGACTCATGCAGGATATTTTCATGGGATCTAGGCTCCGGGCTGCATTATTGGTCTTTAGCATGTGAACAGATTTCCTGCATTCTTTGTATATGATTCTTTGGCTGATTCATTACAAAATAATCTTATAAAATGTGTCCTGTATTCTATTGTTCCTCTTGAGAATTCCCAAACCAGGGCATGAGATGAGTAGGGTCTTGTTCTTACCAGAGCAGAAGCTCTCAGCCTGCACTGGCCTCTCCCCTATGCAGTGCTTCTGCCAGAGGTGTCCTTCACAGACTCACAGGAGGGCTGCCCACCATCATGATGCACCACATAGCATTGCTTCCACTCAGGAATGCACTTCACAGCTGAAGAAGTATAGTGACGGCTTACCCATGGAACTCACTATTCTTACCATGTCCCCACCATCTATAACATGATGGAACCACGCCATGGGCCTTGGAAAATGCTGTCATTGTATCAGCCCAGGATAATCCCTTGCCAAGCTGGGGCAGGGTTTCCCAGGGTACTGCAACTGATGTGTCACCATCACATGTGTGGTGCTGCTTTTCTCATAAGTGAGATGCACAGGATCAGGAATCAAGGGACAAAACTGGAAATGATTCCATGAACCATCACCATGGTGACCTGCTAGGAAAAGTTCCTCCTGTTGTGTAGCCTTACACTCCCTTCAGTTATAAAGGAAGGAGTGTTTCTACCAGAGACTCAATAACAATTCCACGGACCTGAAGATAAGAAACCGCATCCTCTTCAGGATCATCAGTCTGCTGAGGCACAGACTAAGAAGGGAGTTATGAAATTGGCCAGATGACTTCCTGACAGAGGAGAAATGAGGAGCCCTTCCACAGGGAAAGGAAGGAAGGGCATGTGTGGGACACAGGAGGCTGCTTAGACATTTGTCAATATTAGCCCACCTAAAATCAAGGTCAGCAGAAAACTATAAGTACCCATCCAGGCAAATGACCTGACAGGTACAGAACTATGACTAGCTGAGGACCTTGCTGCAGGCAAAGGACACACAGAGTGGGCCGTAGTCGAGGTGGCTGCAGCGCCAGCTCTAAGCACATGCTTAGGGCTGAAATTGCCAGGAGCACTTCATGTATGTCTTTAAGCTAAATGTAACCCCCAAATAAAGACATAAGGTCATATTTCTATAAGAAGATATATTTCTTTTCTGCCTTATTTTATTCCCCTCAGTAATATCATATGATTTTCAGACTTCCTGGCTTGGTAGTTAAGTGTTGTTTATTTTCTTAGATTATTAAACTAATGGAACTTGAGGAGAGTAAATATTGCTCAAGGGCTTCACTCGTTTTCTGGAGAATGGAGCTGGTATATCTCGGGAGGTAATGGCAGTGTTGTATGATAGTAGGCAGAACAATGACTGTATTCTTCTCTTTTTGGAAATGAAGCATGGTTTAAGGCACTGTGTATGTAGGCGCCAAGCTCCTCAGTGGTAGGCTGGTTGTGGTTAATTTTGTGTGTCAACTTGACTAAGCTATGGGGTGTCCAGGTAGTTGGACAAGTGTTGTGCTGGGTGTGTGGGGGAGTGTTTGGGCAAGATCTGTTTATATCCATGTTCTGAGTAGAACAGATGTGCTTCGTGACATGGGTGGGGTTGTCCAACCAGTGAAAGGGTTCAGAAAAGCAAAAGAGCACAAGAAGAGGACAGGGGACATCCCTGGAATGTGGGGCTGGGACTCTGGTCCTGTCCGATCTTTGAACCTGAAGGTCCAAAGGTCTGAACGTCAGAACCGCTGGTCTCCAGTCCACCAACTCCGGCTCTTGGAAATTCCCAGGCCCACCATTGTATACCCCACTCCTTATGGGAAACAGTGACCTCTTTGTTTAGAGGGCCCCCATGGGAGGCACACGAGGAGCCCTGAGCCCTGGGCCACGCTCTTGCCCATGTCACAGCCAAGGAGCACGGTAGACAGGCCGGCTACTCCTTATATAAGGAAAGGGTCTGAAGAGGGTGCGGTGACACCAGCCACTGAGAAGAGGCCCATGGAGCACATGACATAGGATTCATCAGCAAGGAGTGTCGGACACTCATCTGATCATGTCAGGAGCAAGTAGGATCAGGAAGCAGGACAAATGGACGGTGACTCTATGGGGTTCTGAGATGTACATCACTGACATGTGAAACAGGAAGGTGAGAGTGTGAAATTTAGAGGGAGGCCATCTTTCAGAATGGGAGGGAAACAACATCCTGCTGTGGCAGCAGGAGAGTGAAGTGAGGGAGGAGGAGTCCTTCGTGGATGAGGAGGCGGGCAAGATAGACAATGTGGTATGGCAGAAACCATGTACAGGGGAGGGAGTATTTCTAGGAGCTTTCTTTGGTTAGAGATTTTCACCGCCTTTCACTCACTGACACCACAGCCTTCCTCCTCCACCCCCTGGATCCTCCATCACAGAGTTCCTTGGGGGGACCCAGTGTCCTTTGTGAATACAATCTTCCAGGGCCTCTGGCTCCTTCCTAGCTGGACTGATGGTGTCTTAGACTCCTTCCTCAGTCCTCCTCCTGGCCTTTCCTCAACTACTCTCTTGAATAATTCCATGTTGGCTTAAGTAATACAATTTCCATCTGCTAGGATTCTTTTTAGGATTTTCTAAACATAATCAGTATTTTTTTTAAATCAATGTGCATAGGTGTGGTAAAGTTTTGTTACTTTTCAACTGCTCTTAAAAAGCCTGATTTTTCTCCCTTTCACTTACTAAGAGTTTTTGGAGGTCACAGATAATTCATCTAAAATCACTGTGATAATCTAAACACTAAAACAGAAACACTAAATCTGCTGAAATAGGTAGAACACTTGAAGGCGCTGGTATAGGCAAAGGCTTTATGAATGAAACCCTGACTCCAAGGGAAATACTGCAAAGAATGAACAACTGGGAACTCAGCTTATTAAAACCTTTGTACAGCAAGACATCCCCAACAAGGTGAGGAGACATCCCACAGAGTGGGGAAAAAAATTTTCCTCAGATAAGGGACTAACGCCAAGGCTATATAAAGAACTCAAAAAAATCATACCGTCTCATATTTAAATATCAAATCCAAAAATGAAATGAATAGACAAGTTTCAGATGAAATAGAAAAGGCAAATAAATATATGAGAAAATGTTCAGCATCTTTGGTCATGTGAGATATGAAAACTAAAACAACACTGAGATTCTATCTCACCCCAGATGGAATGGCAAGTGTCAGGCAATTAACTAAAAACAAATGCTGGGAGTGAGGGGGGCTGTGGGGAAAAAGGAACCCTTCCCCATTGTTGATGGAAGTGCAGCCTGGTGCAACCACTGTGGAAATCAGTGTGGAGATTCTTCAAAAAACTAAAAGTAGAGATTCCATTTCGCCAGTTCTCTCCTCTCAGGGCATCTTCCCAAAGGTGTTAAAAAATCTTACCACAAAGATGTACGTACTCACATGTTTCTAGTGGTAGTTTGTAATAGTTAAATTTGAAGACAGCCCAAGTGCCCATCAACCAATGTATGGACAAAGAAGATGCTAATTTTTACATATATAATGGAGTACTACTTGGCCACAGAGAAGGATAAACTTGAGAGTTATAGGTAAATGGATGCACCTTGAGACCATACTCAGAGTGAAATAAATCAGATGCACATTTTAAGTACCCCACATTAGAAACCAGATAAATGGTACCATTTATCCAGATAAGTGGGGACAAGAATGAATACTAGGTGTTATAAAATAGGAAGAAAATGCTCAATTGGGAAGGACAATGAGGGATGGGGAAGGAAAAAGTAAAGGCTTGGAAAAGGAAAAATGAGAAAAGAAGGCAAAATAGAAACACGCTTTTGTAAATGAGAAGGGGCAGAGGGGCTAATGGGAGGAGGAGGAGGTGGGAGAAGAGGAGTGGAGATAAATCATGGACAGGAACAAGGCTCCTAGGGTAAAAGTGGTCATCATACATATTTAAAATGTACCAATGAACTTAAACACAATTTTAAATTAAAAATAAATAACATCGCTCCCATACTTTGAATGCTGCCTCTGCTTTTCTTCCTGAGGGCACAGTGGTTTTCACAGTAAAAATTTTCAAAATCTGATTCCTGTTTTCTTGTAGTAGCACAGCTTCATTCTGCACACTTTCGCCTTCCCCTGATTGTCCTTGACATCTACAGGTTGCTGCGATGTGGTTAGCTCTGCTCACTTACGGTTTGTCACCTCCTGAACCCCATGAAATCCCTCCACCTGCTTTTCTTGTTCAGTACTGGAGCTAACGCCAAAGGTCTTGCACTGAGCAACATCTCTAGTCCTTTTCACTGATTTGTTTTGATTTTTCCAAATTGCCCAGGCCGAGTTCAAACTCCCAGTCCCTCTGCCTCAGCCTCCCAGAATGTTTCTCAGGCTGGTGCTGTTGGAGTGGTGGGGCCATTATGAAGCAGGCCACTGGGAGACCTTCAGGCACCAGAGGACCCCAGGGTCTTTCTCTTTCTCTTTGTTCTCTGACTCATGAGGAACAGTGTTGGTCCTCCAAGAGTTGTCCCACAACTTTCCACAGGCCCAAATTATGGAGCCACCACACCAGCTCGAAAGCTACTATCCAAAGTAAACCACTCCTCTTATAAGCTGATTGGCTTGGGTATTTGGTTATAGTGATAGATGCATTCCTGATGCTGACTTTGAATCAGTGAAGACAGTCACTGCCCCGTGTCCTCCTGGGGGTGGGAAGGAGGCAGGACACCCCTGAGGTTCTGTTCTCTTTTTTGTCATTGGTGGGTCTGAGGGATTGAGAGTAATCTCCTATGTTTCTGGAAATGTAGGTCTCAAATGTAGCAATCTGGACAAAGCTCACCTGTATATTTCTGGGTTGAAGTACGAAATTTAGTCCTAACTGTTCTGAGTCAGTGAGTCAGTATGTATTTATTTCCTGTGACATCATGAATGCATTATTCAAAGGCTGAGAGACTCTGCTGTTCCAGCTGATTTGCAGCTCAGATCTGGATCCTGGGGTCAGGCATTCTACTGACCATGAAGGACATCAGATGAAAGAATACAAACGGAGGAGCACAGAGCCCAGGTGCCCGGGGGAGAGGGAGGGGATGAGTCTGCACAAGCTGGGCATCGGCCAGCTTGCAAGACTGCAGCATTTGTTGACAGGGCAGCAGCAATCTTGGTGCTCAAATACACTGAGTGGCCATGGCTAACAGAATCAGCCAACCGCGTTGAGTTTCAAGCTTGCTGAGTGCGTCTACAGAGGGGCTCCGAGGGCGTGAGACATCGGCCTGCTCCCAACGCCGCCCCACTCTGCCACTCCACTGCGTGGACCCCTGCACGCTGAGAAGTGCAGCTGGAGCTCCCCCTCTGTAGTGCAGTTCCCTCTGCTCAGAAGCAGCCCCTGCAACATCAGTCAACTGGCTTGAGCAGTGCCCTGGGCTTGCTCTAGCTCCATCAGCAGCACAGCTCCCAGGGCTTCATTCATAGGAAGTGCAGGACTGATAGGACAGGACTGGGAAAATCACCAAGCAATGTTCTCAAGCACATGGCTCAGGCTGTGCCTTCAGGTCCTTTAAACTGTCCCTTGTAAGACCTCTTCACCTTCCCCCAATCATCCAGAGATTCTTCTTTGCAGTATGCAAGGATCCACTCAGGCTCTGTGGTCTGCTTATCTTTACATACAAGTCCTGCCTGTGATCAACTTGTACCACTGTGACATCCATTTGCAGGCATAATTGAAGGTCAGGAATTTCCTGGGCAGGGGTCCCCTGCAAGACCAAACTCTAGGCATCAGAAGAGAGGTTAAAGGTGTTTCACCAACCAAGAAGTCCCTTGAGATATGTGTGCATTCATGCAGTAGTGTGTGTGTGTGTGTACGGTGGGCACAGACCAATGCAGGCTGTTGGAGCAGCTCTGAGAGATGCTGGCATCTCTATGCTCAGAACAGAGCCACATGCTTTCGGCCTATTGTCTTATGAAGTGCTTAGGACAGCTCCCAGCCACAGTCCCGAGGCCCAGCTTTCCAGAGAAGCTGAGGACAGAAGGGCTACACTGTGTCTCCCTCAAGGCCACATGGTAGAATCAGGTTTGACCCCAAGGAGCCAAGAATGGGACTTTATTTGGAGTGAAGATCTTGACAGAGGCAATCAAGCCACAATAAGGTCAGGAAGGTGGCCCTAAGCCAGAGTAGGAGCCTGGCAAACCAGAGCTGGGAGAATCTTCCTTGCTGCCTCCAGACAGCTGTGGCCCACTGGCACCCTAGCTCAGTGACTTTTCTCTTGTTGCTGGACAAAATACACAACATCCAAAATGAAGGAAGGAAAGCTCATAGTTAGTGGAGTTTAAGTCCATACTCGGCTGGCTCCAAGGCAGAATGACACATGACAGAGGGCAGCTGTTCACAGTGGTGGAAGATAGCAAAGAGTAAAGGGAGGAGCAGCAGCTGCAAGGGCAGGCAAGCCTGTCTCTCTTCCTCATATTGTATGTAGATTAGCCACCCCTGTGCGGGTATAGCACTCACACCCCTAATCCCCACATTGGATCATGAATTAATCACAAACTCTAGAAACCTGTCCCAGTGACTGCATGAGGTTCTGGGGGAACAATTAGACACAAGCCATAACACACTTTCACCATCAACTTCAGATGCCAGGGCTCTGAGAGGAGCATGGCTGTTGGCGACAAGCTGTACAGTGCGGGAGACTTTGCGACTGCTGTACTGACAGGTTCACAGGGGACCCCTTGCCTGAGGTCAGTGTGTGAGCAGACAGGTTTTCACATGGTTTGAGTGCAGCTCCTGGAGGTCCTCATTCTGTCAGGCTCCCTGCCCAGGATGGATGACAAGGGCAGGCTCCACCTAGCTCTGATTCCTTGGGCATTGTCCCTGTGTTGAGAATGGCTCACCATTTGGCTTCCAGACCTGTGCTGATGTCTGCAGTCTCCACCCCAGGCTGATCCCTTGTCCTAGAGGTGCATGCTTCAATCCTTTCTTAGTCAGCCCAGCTTAAGCAGACGTTTATTGCTTGCACTCCTGGAAACCAGAAGTCAAGATTCACAGTGCCAAAGTCCCATGTCTAGCGAAAGGTCCTCCTCTCATGTACTGGGGATGGCCACTGCCTCACTGTGATCTCCTCACAGAGGGGACATAGGGTCCTATTTTCTGTTTTTCTCCTTATATGGGAATTGATCCCATCATGGGGTTCTACCCTTGTGACCCCATCTGACCCTCATCACCTCCAGAGGCCCCACTTCCTGCTACCCTCACCTTTCAAGTGAGAGCTTCAGCCTTTGATCCTAGTAGGGACACAATCCAGTCCCTTGAAAATCCAGCTAGGAATGGTCACATGACTGTCTTTTCCCTGTGTTCTGTCTCTGTGTGTCTCTCTTTGTGTCATTAGAAGAAAGTAAGGATTCACCCAACTCCAGCATGGCACTATTACTAACCACATCTCCAGTGTCCCTTGAGGACCTGGGGCAATGATAGGAGCTACCCCTTCCCTGACCAGGACCCAAGGTCTCAGCATTGACTTGGGACAGAATTTTCCTAGAAGAGAAATGAAGGAAGGAAAAAAAAAAAAAAAAAACCAAGGGTCAAGAAGGAGCCAAAGCAATAAGAACTGAAGAGAATATGGCCAGGGGCAATAGTGGAAGAGTCTTCAGAAGTTACTTCCCACACTCAGACAGGAGGGTACCAGCTCTCCTATGACAGCCCTTGCAAGGAAGGTTTCAACTTCTTGTCTGCTGACACCAAGTGTGAAGTAAGGTCAGGGCCCATCTACTGGGAAGTATATTATTGAGTCCATTATCTATTGAAGAAACCTTTATACTATCAAACTATTGATAAACTGATTACACTGCTTATCTATTGATGAATTCACAATACAATTAATCGTGTGTTGACTCCCTTAAACCATTATTATCAAATCCATTGCACAACTAATCCAGTGGTTGCATTGCACAATTATCTGTTGATGAATCCATTAAACTATTAATCAAATGAATCAAGTATTTATCCTATTGCATAACTGATTGATTAAGTTATTGATCTACTTACTAATCCATTACACCCACTGCTGGAATTAAATAGTTTGTACAAGGTTTGGTGTGAGCTGACTTGTTCACTCAACTCAGGGGCTCTTCACCTGGATCAAGTTCTCTCATCTGGGGATCACCGTGGGTCAAGAGGTCTGTGTGGGCTTCACTCAACCTTTAATTCTCACAGTAGGGCCACAAGGCCATACTATTGGTACTTCTCAAGGCTAAAGTTGTGAGGCTTGTCCAGGCACTATAACTGAAGGCAATATTCCAGCCAGGTCCACCTGTGCTCTGTTCTAAAGCCCATTGTGATGGTCATAGGCGTTCTCAGTCATCCACAAGACCAGTGGTGATAGTGAGCAGCCCTGTAAGCTGGAGGATCTACCAATGAAGCCAGCAAGACCACCACCACCATGTATGGGTGAGAGAGAGACAGAGACAGAGACAGAGATAGAGACAGAGGCAAACAGAGACAGACAGAGAGACAGAGAGAGAGATCAAGAGACAGAGACAGAGAGAGAGAGAGCCAACAGCCACCACTAGACACTAGAGAGAGAGAGAGAGAGAGAGCCAACAGCCA